>MJUU01003197.1:53419-67223 GCA_002080025.1 Modiolus philippinarum | reverse complement strand
GGCCCAGGTGAGCGATACAGGCTCTTGAGAGCCTCTTGTTTTCTCTTAATTTGATAACCATTATTTCTACAACTAGTACAAATATCAGAAGATGCTGGACAGCCTTGTTTTATTCAACGAAAAAAAAATAATAATATTTTCTTGAAACCCATCCATTATTTAGGATACAACCTTTGATATTCGAATACATATTTTTTATCCAACTTGTAAAGTCATTCTTAAAACGAATTTTTTCAAAGTTTTAAACATAAACTTTAAAGGAGTCGAAAGCTTTGGTAAAATCTAGAAATGAAATTGCTCTATCTGCATTGAACTTTTCAGAGTAATCAATTATGTCCTCAATCTGTCTTATGTTGAAATTAAAATAAGAAAGATAACAGGAAACACCTACAATGGCTGTAAACCATAATCACATGCCACGATCCACCAGGGAACCGCACAAGAAAAACAATAAATTGACAAAAGACAAACATGGACAGCGATAGGAACTCTGGAAACCTTTATATCAGTTCCTGATGTAGCCCTTTTGATCTTGGTGAATAATATTTGAAATGACAGCTTTGGTGCTTTGTGCTAAAACATAAGCAAGTAGTTTTGCGTCATAATTTAAAAGGGTGATGGGATGGTAATTATTTTTGGAGAGAGGATCCCCTTTTTAGCTCACCTGGCTATGCCAGGGTGAGCTTTTGCCATCACTTGGCTTGCGTCGTCCGTCGTCCGTCGTCCGTTGTATTTCCGTCCGTCCGTCCGTCGTAAACTTTTCTTCAAAAATCTTCTCCTCTGAAAACACTGGGTCAATTTAATCCAAACTCGGCCTGGGTCATCTCCAGGGTATGTAGTTTAAAAAGTGTGTTCGGTTAGTCCGAGGACCAAAAAGCATGGCCACTGTTACTAAAAATAGAACATAGGTGTAAATTGCTGTTTTTGGCAAATAACTCCAAAACCGTCCCAGATATCAAAATCTGACATGAGATAGAATTAGTCAGAATTATGAGATCTATCTGCCCTGCAATTTTGAAGAAAATCGGAAAACCCGTCTCAGAATTATAGCCCTTTTTCCGTAAAATTTTTGAATTTATGCATTTTTTATTTTTTATTTCAAAACTGCAACAGAAAGAGGTAAAGTGTAAATTGGAAAAATGTCCAGCATATCAAGATCTATATACTCCGAAATTTTGAAGAAAATCCAACTGCCTGTGTTGTTATTGACTCTTTTTCTCCATTTTTTTTCAATGTCATATATTATGGGTTATTTTTAAATTCTGCTTTCAAATCTTCTTTGGTTTACTTTTCTCTTTTAAGTTTTAAAGAAATTTCCTGCTATCACTTTATTGCAAAAAAAAAGTGTTACATAATCAAGAGCAAACAAGTGTTTTGTTCAAATTTTTACATTTTTTCGCAGAAATACTCTCATAATCTTTACTTATTTCACATAATAATAAAAATTGTATATAAATGTATATTGTGTCCATTAGTGATTTTTGTTTGCAAACAATGCAAACATCTCTCCCTGATAAATATTGAAGAAGCATCTTAACTTCATTGCCTGCATATCTTTATAAATGACCTGCATGGCTATGCCATGGTGAGCTTCTTGCCATCACTGTGTCAGTGGTCCGTCCAATGTAAACTTTTCATTCAAACATCGTCTTCTCTGAAACCACTGGGCCAATTTCAACCAAACTTGGTCACAATAGTACTTGGGTTGTCTCCTTTGAAAAAATTGGGTTCAACAAGTCTGCACATCATCCAAGATGGCTGCCAGTTGGATCTTTGTCGAAATATAGACCCTATATTCAAATATCTTACTGTGCCAATTGGAACCAAACTTGGTCACAATGGTCCGTAGGTGGCCCTTCTAAAAATGTCTGGCAAGTCCGTATCATATCCAAGATGACCGCCAGCAGGGAACGCATTTGAACATTGGACTATACGAGAAAGCATTCAAAGATCTTCTTCTCTGAAACAACTGCGCCAATTGGAACAACACTTGGTCACAATAGTCCTTGGGTGGTCCCCTTTAAAAAATTTGTCCAGCAAGATGGCTGCCAGCGGGGAACATTGTCGAAAATTGGACAATATTGCAAAAATCTTCTCCTCTGAAAATACTGGGCCAATCGGAACCAAACTTCGTCACAATGGTCCTTAGGTGGCTCCTTTTAAAAATGTGTTCAGCAAGTCCACATCATATCCGAGATGGCCGCCAGCAGGAACCATGTTTTTAACATTCAACCTTATAGGGAAACATATTCAAAGATCTTTTCCTCTGAAAGCACATTGCCAATTTGAATCATACTTAGTCACAATGGTCCTTACTTGGTCCCCTTCATAAAATGTGTCTGGCATGTCCGCATAGAATCCAAGGTGAGCGATACAGGCTCTTGAGAGCCTCTTGTTTGTATATCTGAAAAATAGCACCTAATATTTGAGAGTTTGTAAGTTCTCCTTTTTTATAGCAGAAGTTGAAAACAGGAACTATTAAATATTTAATTTCAGTCCAAAGTGTCCTATAGAATTCCACATTAAGGCCATCTAAACCTGCATATTTGCTTAATTTCATTTTGAAAATAGCATCAGTACATTCTTGGATGATAACTTAACCTTGCCAGATACTTTTTTGTACTATTGGGTTTTACTAAGATAATTTCTTATCTCGTTTGTATTTTGACTGCAGGATTGATACAATATTTTCATAATATTTAACCTCTTGATTTTAAATTTCACTTTGGTCATACAAAATTACCTTATAACATTGAAATATTTTGCATTTCAGCTTTTTTCCTTTCTCGCGATACCGAATTTATGCATTTTTTGTCAAAAATGACCTCAGAAGTGGGAGATATTTTATGTCGGTGCTTATTTTAATTGTTGCGACACAACATTTATATGTATTTTTCCCAGAATTACCTTATAAGATTGAAATATTTTGCATTTCAGCTTTTTTCCTTTCTCCCGATACCAAATTTATACATCTTTTGTCAAAAATGACCTCAGAAGTGGGAGATATTATATGTCAGTGCTTATTTTTCCCAAAGTTACTTTATAAGATTGAAATATTTTGCATTTCAGCTTTTTTCCTTTCTTGCGATACCAAATTTATACATCTTTTGTCAAAAATGACCTCAGAAGTCGGAGATATTATATGTCAGTGCTTATTTCAATTGTCGCGACACAACATTTATATGTATTTTTCCCAAAATTACCTTATAAGATCGAAATATTTTGCATTTCAGCTTTTTCTTTTCTCGCGATACCAAATTTATTCATCGTTTATCAAAAATGACCTCAGAAGTGGGAGATATTATATGTCGGTGCTTATTTCAATTGTTGCGACATAACATTTTTTATGAATTCTGCCCAAAATTACCTTATAAAATTGAAATGTTTTGCATTTAAGCTTTTTTCCTTTCTCGCGATACCAAATTTATACATCTTTTGTCAAAAATGACCTCAAAAGTGGCAGATATTATATGTCGGTGCTTATTCCAATTGTCCCGACACAACATTAATATGTATTTTTTTTCCTTTAGCTGTTTTCCTTTCTCACGATACCAAATTTATACATGTTTTGTCAAAAATGACCTCAGAAGTGGGAGATATTATATGTCCGTGCTCATTTAAATTGTCGCGACACAACATTTATATGTATTTTTCCCAATATTACCTTATAAAATTGAAATATATTGCATTTCAGCTTTTTTCCTTATTCGCGATACCAAATTTCTACATCTATTGTCAAAAATGGCCTCAGAAGAGGGAAATATTATATATCGGTGCTTATTTCAATTGTCGCGACACAACATTTATATGTATTTTTTCCAAAATTACCTGATAAGATTGAAATATTTTGCATTTCAGCTTTTTTCCTTTCTCACGATACCAAATTTATACATCTTTTGTCATATATGACCTCAGAAGTGGGAGATATTATATGTCAGTGCTTATTTCAATTGTCGCTACAAAACATGTTGTATTTTTTTTTTCCAAAATCACCTTATAAGACTGAAATATTTTGCAGTTTAGCTGATTTCCTTTCTCGCAATACCAAATTTATGCATCTTTTTGTCCAAAATGAATCCAAAAGTGGAAGATATTATATGTTGGTGCTTATTTCAATTGTCGCAATTTTCCCAAAATTACCTTTATATAAAAAATCTTTGAAAAAATGTGATAAAGTAAAATATTTAAAAAAAATGAATTATTTTGGTTATTTGTAAAGATTTAGTATTAAACGCATACTGAAAACCTAATTTTCTCAAACATATTTATATAAAGATTTACAAAAAGCTATATCGTAACATATAAAACTTCTTCAAAGGATATAATAAGTATTTTATTTAAATGAATTATTTTGGTCATTTGTAAAGATTTAGTATAGACGTCTACATTCATTTTTGTAGCGGGAAAATATTATCTGACATGTTTTATATTTAACAATATTATATATATTACTGCATTGGTATTTTTTTCGCATTTGCTTATCCAAAAGAACGCTACGTGGAAACATAATTTTATTCCCTCGGCTATCGCTTAATATTCGATCTAAGATAACCTCGTTTGAAGTAGTGGTCCTCGCGACAGCTTTCAAGTGCACTTGAAGTTCACTAATGAACGCAATAATACCTGTCATGGAATAGCTACCTATTCCAAAAGAGTGAACTTCGCGACAGCTAAGAGAACGCGAAGTGCACTTGAAAAGTGAACTTCAAGTTCACTTTAAGTGCACTTTTCGGAAGGTTGCGTCTGCACCCATTTGTATTTTCTTATCTTTATGATAAAGTTGAGTTATTGTTTTCTGACTCTGTATAGTTTTTTTTTCTTCTTTTTTTTTTTTTAGACCAAGACAATATGAAGATTTGTTTCGCTTTGTTTTACCCACCTTACCATAGATCTAATTTGGTCCCTTTATCTGTTTTTTGGTCATAAAGTTCACCTAATTTTATTTTAGTACTAATATTGTTAGTATTAGTCTGGTTGTCACTTTCTATATTTAGGGTTAGGAGCTCATTAAACAGAGCAAAATTACTGTCTCAAAAACTTATGCATCAAGGGTATCCTCAGTCACTGTTGCAGTTGTCATAACAGAAGTTTTACGGTCGTCACCACGTTTGACAGACCATTACAATGTTTCTGTTTCACAACAACGGCAGTAGAATACCGAAGGAACAAAGGGGTGAAATTCACAAAAATCGAAGTCCAAAGACAGGGCAAAAACGAGAACACAGAATGACGTTAGACACAAAAACAATGACGCCAGACATACACAAAGCATAGAACCAGAAACAACAACATTCAGAACAAAGGCACTCACAGTGTGAACTCCAGTGAAACTGAGAGTGACATCAGGTGCTCCGGAAGGGTAAGCATGTCCTGTCTGTTAACAGCACCCGTCACACTCTAATTGATTCTATCCGGGAAAATGTCAAAGTCGGTAGTCAAATCCGAGAAGACGTGAATCTAGCTGAAAATGTCCACTTTCATTTGGGATACTGACACGTCATATCTTTCAATGATGCTATGTTGACGGCCATAGAATATCTTGAGGGATGAAATTAACAAAGGTTGAACAAATCCCTGACTAAGCAGCTTTTGGGACAGTGTTTTTGCTTTGTTCAAAAAATCACTGTACAAACTACAAGCTCGACAGTAACGAATCAACTGTGAAATGTACACTCCATAGGCTGGAAAGGTAGGTATATTGCTGCTAAGAAAGGGAAAGTTCACAATGGGGAAATTAAAATCATCACGCTTGTCATATAGCTTAGATTTCAAACGTCCATCTTCGTCAATATACAATAAAAGATCTAGGTACGAAGCTGAAGTAGGTGTTTCAGTTGTTTCTTTAATTTCAAGCTCATTTGGATAGATCTGGTGTAAATAATCCTTAAATTTAGGATTATTAAGAGAAAGCACATCGTCTATGTATCGGAAGCTGAAATTAAAGGACTGGGCTAAATGTTTTTGTTTTCTTTGAATAAGCCCTTGTAAAAACTTGGCCTCGTTCGAGTAAAGGAAAGGGTCAGCTAAAAGCGGCGGACAGTTTGTTCCCATAGGAATCCATATTGTCTGTTGGAAAACACGACCTCCAAATTCGACAAAAAATTTTTCGATCAACAATTCTAACATTTTGATTACGTCAGTCTCGGTGTACTTCTTATTTGAATCGGTGTGGTTCTTAACAAAATATGTCTTGTCTTTCCCAATAACTAAATAGGTGTATCTGCGTTCTCCATTTTTTGTGCAGAAACATTGATGTATTAAATCTGCAATTACTGTTTTCAGTTTATTGTGTGGCAGGGTTGTATAAAGTGTAGAAAAGTCAAACGTTTGCATGCTATAACAATGGGTAAGATTGGTTGAGAAAAGCTGTGCGAGGAGATCTTTTGAATTTTTAAGAATCCACATTTGATTCACACCGCTTGTGGAAATGAGAAAGGAGAAAACAACGGCAGCAACGGCAACAAATGAGAAAACAACGGCAATATAATACCGAAGGAACAAAGGGGTGAAATTCACAAAAATCGAAGTCCAAAGACAGGGCAAAAACGAGAACACAGAAAACAATGACGTAAGACACAAAAACAATGACGCCAGACAGACCCAAAGTAAAGAACCAGAAACCACAACATTCAGAACAAAGGCACTCACAGTATGAACTCCAGTGAAACTGAGAGTGCCATCAGGTGCTCCGGAAGGGTAAGCATGCCCTGCTCTGTTAACAGCACCCGTCACACTGTGGGTGATTCAATCCGGGAAAATGTCAAAGTCGGTAGTCAAATCCGGGAAGACGTTAATGATATCTTTGGGTAGATCCATAGTTTGTTCCCGGACTGACCATCACCGACTGTGACCGGACTTTTCACTGGCAGCGTAACAGGTGCCATGCGTGGAGCAGATCATGCTTACTCTTCCGAAGCACCTGATGGTATCTGAGTTTTATAGGGTTCACACTGCTAGTGCTTTAGTTTTGTGGTGTTCTTGTTCATTTTTCTTTTATTTGCCTTTGTCAAAATGTCTCAATTCGTGTTGCTGTGACTTGCCATGATTTTGGATTTATGAATTTAGAATCTCCTCTTTCCTCATTCTTCCTGCGGAATTCGTTTGCCGATGTATCTCTAACTCTTTGATGCGGGTTTCACAACATGAAATGTCCGATTTACCCATCCAAGTAAATATATAGTCAACACAAGTAAAGGCCGTTATTTACTCATTGTTTACTCTTATGCGCCATTATTTGTTAAATATTTATAACCAACAAATATAAATATTTGCTCATGTTTTACTAGGGTGAAAAACACCATTTAGACCGCAATGCCATTTGTATGATTTTGGCCGTGCAAATTATGCACAAATGTGGATAAGTAATGGGTTTTACACACGTTTGTAAATTTTGGGGAAATATATCATATTTGACTGGGTATTAAATTTCATTATGCCCTAAAAATTTCATACGCAATTATATTCAAATATTTGTGAAGGTTAGCAAATGGTTGCATTTACAATCGATCTAAATAATAATATTTAGTACAACGGAAAGAATCTATTTTCCTGTTTATTTGCAACTATAATAAAAGTAAGTGCATGTAACATTTTCACAGCATACACAAATGCTTCGCAAATGAAACGCATTTGAGTATATTTACTGCGTGTCATAACTGTGAGTGCAATTCAGCATGTATAATCTATTTAAAACGGTTTTAAAGCGTTTGAAATGTTTATAATTACAACGTATAGAAAATGAGTGCAAATAAATATATTTCAACATAAACTATATATACATGTGTGATGCTATTAGTTAAAAACAGCTAGTTCTTAAAAAAAATAAGTGAGAATTGATAGAAAGGGTATTTGAAAGTATATAACACTAGCAAACTTCTTTATTTGTAGAGTATTGATGAATTTTATTATAGAAACAAAACTGAAATCCAGTGGAAATGAAGTGCGAACAACGGACAGCTCCCGAATGCCTCAAGCTCTCTACCGATAAATCGGTATTGAGCCCCGGGTATTGAGCAATAATGTTTAACGAATGCTCGAATATTTCAGCGTTTCAAATTGAAAACATATCCGACACAGTGGCTTTAATCGATATCCAATATCTCTATATATACTATTCTGTGCATCTTGCATGGGTGTACTAAATAAAATAAAAAAGCCATATCGTGCTCGTGTTAACTCGGAAATAGTTTGAAAGGATGTCCATCGAAATTTTTTTTCGGTTATAATGAACTTGCAATAACCAAATAAATAGTATGGTCACGGAAAAGGACGTCTGTTTAATGGTGCCATACCCACTAATCTGTTTTATATCGAGACTGTAAATAAATTTGATTGGACAAATATTAACTGAATGATTGACACACGAGATTGAGTAGTTTTATTAATTTACGCTGATGTCGTTTTTGCTCCTTTTGATTTCAACAATCACTAAGTAAAGTATGAACTCCCCGTACATACACCATGGGCTTATTAAATTTAAAAAGAAATGTGCCGAAAAATGTTTAGAAACCCCACCCTTAAAAGGTTTTTTCGCGAAAGTCGAATGATAATATTACCAATGTAATAGCTCGAATAACTTTCGAGTGGAAAAGAGAACGGAAAGTTTGTTCAAAATTAAACCCAGTTAATCAACATTTAAATTCAGAATCATATTCACTGGGGTAAATGTGATATCGGTAACTGCAGTTACCTACATCCCAACATTGCTGACACTGTTTCGGCTAAATATTATTACTGTCGATCGTGTAATACTAACGAATTATTCTGCTGTGTTTCATGTCTAATTTGATGCATTACTAAATTTGTAACTTAAATGCTCAAGGTTTTGTCATAATATAATCGTTTAACTGAGGAAATAGCCGTAAAAAAACTGCGGTGATGTCGGTAACTGACGAAAATAAATTTTCGCTGATGTCCGTAACTGAAAGTTTAGATATCCGAAACTGGCATGGAGAACTATTGAATGAAATAGGAACAGTGTTTGTGAATCTTTTCGATTCATCTTGTTTGAATATAATTTTCAGGTTACATGTTCTTCATTTCATAAAGCAGACAGAAATTTAGACTAAGGAACTTAAGTTCTGCAAAATATTTAATAATGATATTTTATAATATTGCCGCCGTCCGTCCGCCTTGTAGAACTAGGTTCTTCTACAAAATTTATTTCTTGTTAGATTTATGAAGTTTTTTTTTCTAAATGGTGTCTCAAGGGAGTTCAAAGAAGAGTTCTTGTCGAATATATTGCAAGGGATATGCCCCTTGTGAGTGTTCATTTTTTTTTTCTCATATGTATACAGTATCACACAAAAGATCAAAGTGGAGTTCATGGTCAAAAATTTTTGTAGAAATTATGCTCCCTCTGGTATGACATATTTTAATTGAACCGACAGTGCGCTACGGAAAAATGTATCTGTTATAGTTGTTCAGTGTTTTTATATTGCACTTTAGGGAAATAACACGAAATTAACCTACGAAATGTCGAATCTATGCTGAAATGGAAGCTTTTGTTTTTTTTGTTTTTTTTGTGTGTATTATAACTGGACTATTCTTGGTATAAATTGTAAAAAAAACAGCTTGATTCTTGTTTCTGTTGAGAAAAGATAATAAAATTAGTCTCATTATACATTACGAAAACCATGCATAATTCATGTAAGCTAGCAGAAAATGTTTAGGGTATAAGATATCGTTTGTCTGTGAACAAACATTGGTCATCACCAAATGATAACAGTACTAGAGTATGATCTGCACTATAGGTTTAGACTTTATGTCAAAGGGCAAATTCTTGGCGAAATTTCCCAGCGGCAAAGTATGAAAGAAAATTCATCCTGGAAATATCCAATAAACGAAGAAATTTCCGTGATCTTTTGTGTTTGTATAAGTAACACTGTAAATCTTGTCTGTGCCGCTGGTTCTGGAATTTCGAAATTTGCCCTCAGGAAATGAAAAAATGGGCGAAATTTTATTTCGAGTTGTCCGGTAATAAGTGAAAACTTCTGACGTATTCATTGTTTAACATCAAACTTTATAAATGAGTTCAATTATATATGTTTAACTAATAATAGCAGACTTTTTGTATGATGCCCGGGGTATGATACCTAGGGGCATGTCCTCGAGGGACCAAAACAAAAAATACAAAACAACCCCAAAACACACACACACACACACACACACACACACACAAGTCTATATGTAATCTGCAACTTTGGAATTTTATTTATAACTTGGATTTTGATAGGTTGTATTTTAAAAGGGTATATTTGGAATAGCTCTATTGATCCATTATAAGCTTTGAGAATTTGACTTCAGTTCTGAATTACAAAATCTGATTAAATTTTTGAATACTTCCTGAAGCTCTCAATGACCGGTTATATTTTGGAATTCTACTCAACAACAATATATTTTCTAAAGTCCGTACAGTAATTATGATCATTTCAATGGTAAGATTTCGATTTTTTTAAATTTAACTTTCGTAACCTTTCTCAAACTAGCATAGATCTGTCATTTTTCTGAAACTCTGTAAGACATAAGTTTTGGAATTCAAATATTTAGTAATCTCATCTTGTTCAAGATCTATCAGGAGTGTTAATATTTTTCGGTGATAATATTAAAAGAAATAATGTCATTTTGTATTTTCCCAACGGTCAGACCTGTTTTCGTTTTTTTTAGACGATAACGGGATCAGGAAAATGCGGGTCATGCCCACTCGACCGTAATATAGGACCATAGGGTCGACTGATTCAAAATTTGTTCGTCTGATCCTCAAAAACAAGAATAAACGTTCTTCCACAAGTCCAATTCCGGAACGTTCCGGGTATTAGAATGGCGGGTCAAAGAGGTCAAACGGGGTAAAAATGGCGTCCCGCTGTATGAGGGCGAAGGGAATACATTTTTCTATCAACATATGAAAGGCATTTATGATTGAAAAAACCGAACATGTCATAAATCCCCATTTTATCCCAGGCGGGTCATTTCCAACCAATTAATTTTAGGTCAAGAAAATAAATAGGAGAATTCCTAGATTACGCTCAAATGAAGTCAGGTACCAGTTTCGAGTAGATTTGGGGTAAAATGTCGACAATTACCAAAAAATTTGAAAGTGGAATATCGTCAATCAAAAATGGAACGGCTTTTAACATAAATCAACAGTTACGGACATCTTAATCAAGAACTTGAATATCAGTTACGGATATCAGTTTCTTCAGTTACCGATATCACCACTGCTTTTTGGAAGAGGTTATTTCTCTGTTCAGAAATTAAATCAAGAAAAACCCCTTAGCAGTTCAGTTCCAAATTAAGTAATACATCAAATAAGTTAAGAAATGCTAAAGAATAATGCATTATTATAGCAAAATCGACGGACATTATTTTTTAGCCGAAACAGCGTCCGCCATCTTTGGATGTCGGTAACTGCAGTGACGGATATCACATTTACTCCAGTGATATTGGCGCCACACAAACGCTTTTTTATATTTTGAGTTTTCGCGCAGAGTTTTGCGTTATGATGCAAAAGTTTGCTTTATTTCGCAAAGTTAGCGTTATTTAGCAAATTATGCGTTATTTTGCAAAGTTAGCGTTATTTAGCAAAGTTTGCGTTATTTAGCAAAGTTTGCGTTATTTAGCAAAGTTTGCGTAATAACGCAAAGTTCATTTTAAATTTATAGTTAATGTATTTCATTCAACAAATTCGAAATTTGTAAAACATGGATAGAACATTTGAGAAGATATTACTAACCTATACCTTGAAAAAAAATAGGACACTTCAGCTTATATAGATCATTTACCTTAACTAAAAAAATCTTTTACGTTACTCCTGATAATTCTTATTTTTCCTCTGCCAATAATTTTAGTATGAGCGATAATTTTCAATTGGCTACACAAAAGGATGTCAAACTTTGCAAACAGTCATCATCTGAAGTTATACGCTGTATGTTAAACAATGGCCGACATTTCTAAGATAGCTACGATTTTGCGTTCAAAAATTGAGGATTCCATATCTAAGGAACTGTCTGCTTACTGAATTTCTTCATATGTGTTGTATAAATGTACAATGAGATGAGAGGAGATAATTTATTTGAAAAGAAATTTAAAAATGACCACAATGTCCCACTATCATGTTGACTGTTGTACATTCGAAAACGATAATAGCATCAATTTACCAGCAACTTTTCATTAGAGGTTTTATGTCGAGTTGTCGAAGGGCTAGAAAACGCTTAGTTATGTCGTACACAAGACAGAGACATCGGCCAATATTATATTTTTTATGTTATATGTATATGTTATCGGGCTTTGACATGCAGCTGTGTATCGCAAAATATCATCCCTTTAGCCAGAATATGAAGCACAATGGTGCCAGTCTCCGTATTATGGCGATCGGGATGATATGCTGAAAAACTACAGCTGTCAAAAGCCCGGTGACTTATTCTGCTTTCAAGTTATATTTGTAATGTTCTCCCATACAACAAATGTAGTTGCGTGGGTAATCCCGACGTACATGTCTTTTTGCCTTTTCATGAATTTTCAATCTTGTATAGTTATGTTATATTTTTGGTATTCCATCATTTTATCAGCGCAAGTGAATCTTCTGATCGAAGTTTTAGAAATGATGTCTAGTTTGAATGTTGCAACCCCCTTGAGTATTGCGATAAAATATCGTTCCTTGGAACATTTATGAAGCCAAAGTGTGAAAATTTGGCAAAGTTTCTGTAGTTTTTCTGACGTCCATTCAATTACTTAGATTTAATGGGGTTTACTCATGACCATACGTACCTGGTCGAGAAGTTTGTTGACCGAGGCCATTGTCTGAGGCTAACCAATACTTGAGCAAGCCCATAAAGTCACGATTGTCCGAAATTAAAGTACAAGTGCATAAACGGTTTATGAAATGTAAAAAGGAAATTTGTTTTTTGTTGATTTGAATGAATTGCATTTCAGTACTTTGAGTTAATGGTCTTCCAAACATTTAGATTTTATCTGCACTAATGAGACATAAGTTGTCGAAATGCGCATATGCAGAAAGTTCATTCACAGTGACTTCGGTATTTAGTTATTTGTCCTCATATGATAAATAAAAAGAAGAGAGAAAATTTTAAACACTGTTAAACAGTATATTATATATTCAACAAAAAGTAATATCTTAATTTCTGGAGTTTCATTGTAGAAAACGGTTTTTATCAGGTCTAATGACGATCAAACAAAAACGATGATTTTAGTGCTGATATAACCCTGGAACTAATATTGCATGTCCCACATATCCAGCAAATGGAGTCCATATCAAATTATATTTGCTTATGTGTATGCAATTTTGTAAACAGAACAAAAATACTTTCTAAAAAACTACTTCACAATGTAGTGCACAATGGAGTGTTTTAACAGTCTACCTTATAAATGAAGGAAGATTGACAACTTATTATAAGCAATTTCACAGAACTCAGGACTTTCACTTTATTGCATCTTACTGAGCCCAACATGTGCAAAAAAAATACTTGCGGGAATTCTGTATTAAACTTCCCGTATGATCATAATTTTGACACGTCTTTACCAATTGTAGGTAAAAAAATGAATATTTAAAGGATTTCTAATAAAAATTTCAGCTCTCCCCGCTCGGCAATTTTCAGATCATTTTCCTGGTTTACTTCCAATCCTCGCCCCCATTCCCAAAATCATTGATTCGCATCGCATTGTCGATTAAAAAATGCACATTAACAGAATAGTGCTAACCCCTTTTGTAAATTTCTGAATTTTTTTATGGACCGCTTGCCATAAATGTGTTATACTATTAGTTTCGTCCTCGTAATTTATATTCTCT
>MJUU01003197.1:23677-53145 GCA_002080025.1 Modiolus philippinarum | reverse complement strand
TTGATGGTATTTGTCCTATAATTCGTAAATCTTAACTGAGGCATCTTCACTTCAATTTAGAATTTTTTTCGTGCACCAACAGTTGATTAAAAATCGTTTTATTCAATGAACAACTAGAACAATTTCAAAAGTACTTTATTCACGAAATATATAAACTGAAGAATATACATAATCTAATGGTTATTGTTTTGTGATAATTTCATCTTTTTCTGTGTTTTCATGATACGATCGTCTTCGGTTCATTGTGATTATTTACAATCTCTTTACTTTTAACTTACGTCAGTATAGTGTCAAAACGGCGCCGGTGACAGTTCAAATTTTGAAATGGGATAGAGTATTAATGTTATTTTAAATCCAGATTTGTCAATTGTCACAAATTTGTTGTCACCACAGGACTTCTGTGACATCTAAAACGGGCGTAGATAACAAAGACAACCCGTGACTTATGGACGACGACTGTTTCAAGATGTTCATCCGATAATTATACGTAAAGGGCAGTGTTTATCTACAGTTTATTTTTTATTGAACATGTTGATAAAGATTCTTAAAAATGATATAATATTAAATTTAGATTCATTCAAATAGTAAAATTCTGTTTTGTTTCTTAATGGTGTGGAGCGCCTATTCAATAATTTTTATAGTACATAGATCTTTAGTACATTCAGAATTCTGATAGCTATTTCAAACTACGACGAGAATTTGTCTTTTGCATTTTAAAGATTAAACAAAACACATGACGTATGTTCTACGAAAGAAAAATCCAATTAATGCCCTTTAAAATAGCTGTTTTGATCGTTCAGTTGTTCGTCCTTCCCGTTGTCGGTTCTTATCTAGAAATTTTCGTTTTATTGGTACTACTGTAAACATAAGACAATCTTCCTTTGAATGTTGTGAAGTGACTACAATACAGCTATATAAATACAGTTTAAAGCCCCTTCATACAATTGATCTGAAGCACTTCCTTTTCTGTTACTATCCGAACTTTTTTTAAGCCTTTTAATGGTGTACTGATTAGTAATATGTAATATTACCCCCTCCCCCACCGACTATGTTTTTCAACCCTCAAAAAATAGCCGGTAGGGGTGGTGGGTAATATTACATATTACTATTGTGTTTAAAAAAAAACAGCCGTAAGTGGGAAAAAGTTACACAGGGAAAAGGAGAAAAAAAAACCGGAGGTTCAGAGAAGGAGAAAAAGTTACACAAGGAAAAGTGAAAAAAAAATTCCGGTAGTTCAGTGAATAAAAAATTCTAAAATTTAGTCATCTGTAATTCTTGTTCATAAAAAGAACCTATAATTTCTTCATTTTTTAAATCTTTTATTTTATAAGTAACAGGGTTTGTATTTAAAACTTTTTCAATTACAAATATTTCTTTTTTCCATCGAGTTGTATAACCCTTTTCAAATTGACCTTTCTTTTTTGTTATTCTTACTCTATCTAATACTTTGAATTTAGGTTTTTTATTGGATTAAATCTTTTTCTGGATATAAATTTTTATACACTGTTAATTGTTTTTTTTTTAATTTACTTGCTTCAACGGGTGTCATTTTAATTGAAAAATGTACTGTATTATTATAATTTTTAACCAATCTATGTAATACATCATAATATTTAAAAGTTCCAGTAGCAGTAAAGTATTTAAACATATGTTGTTTCATTGTTCCTATCCAACGTTCTACTACACTAGATTTTTCTTCATTCTCAGTTGAATATAACTTTATGTTATGTTCTTTTAACAGTTCTTTTACTTGTCGATTATAGAATTCAGATCCTGTGTCAGACCAAATGTA
This sequence comes from Modiolus philippinarum, assembly GCA_002080025.1. NCBI lineage: Eukaryota > Metazoa > Mollusca > Bivalvia > Mytilida > Modiolidae > Modiolus > Modiolus philippinarum. The sequence continues at coordinate 51,353 of MJUU01003197.1, read as the reverse complement.
CATTGGTTTTCTTTCTTTAAATAATGTTTTAAATGCTTCACTAACTGTCACACCTGTTTTATTTTTCAATGGAATTAACCAACCATATTTACTAAATACATCTATAACTGCTAATAAATATTTATAGTGTTTATTTTGTTTTGAATATTTTGCATGTCTGCCCATGTCTGATCAACATAATGAACATAAACACGTCTTTTAGGATAAACACTTACAACTCTGCGATGTAATTCATCTGCTAATTTATTTGTTAGATTTGTAAGCACCATTTTTAAATAATAAAAATTATTTTCTTAAAAAATGCCAGAAGGAAAAATGTGTACAAAATGTAAAGAATATAAACTATTAGTTGAGTATCATAAAAATAAATTTAAACCATTAGGTGTAAACTCACAGTGTATACAATGTAGAAAACAATTAAAAAAATACATTATCAAAATAATAAAGAAAAATATAAACAATCTTATCAAGAATTTATGGAAAGAAATCCAGATCATCAAAGTAATTATTATTTTAGAAATAAAATGTAATAATTAAAAATCTTTCTCTAAAAATGGCTCCTAAAAATAAAAATTATATTAAAGAAGTTATCAATAAAAGTGGTGTTAATATAGATAATTATTTTAAAAAGATTAAACCAGATGTTAAATGATTAGTTTTATCATTTCCTAATGTGAAATTTAATATTATAAAAACTATTTATTTAAAACCTATAGCTATAGACGCTGAAAAAATAGAAAGACATTATAGTAGTGGATTCATAAGACTTCATGCACAAAATGAATTTAATAAAATATATAATTCTATTATAAAAAAAGTATAAAGTATGGGAAGAAGAACATCAGGGAAAAGAATCTGGTTTAATATTTTATGAAATAGAAAACACAGAAGTTAAAGTTATTAGAGTAAGAAGTATAAACGGTTCATCTTATTTTGATTTAGGAATAAAATTTAATAGTTTATTAAATATACAATGCAATGATAATTACTGTTTTGCTTATAGTGTAATTGCAGGAATACTATATAAATTAATAGAAATACCTGATGAACATAAAGAATATTCCGATACATTTAAAAAAATGAATAAAAACCCCGCAAGAGCATCAATTTACAAACCTTCTTTTAGATCAATTTAATATAAAACATATTAAATTTCCAATAGGTATAAATTCAATTGAAACATTTGAAAAACAAAATACAAATATAGCTATAAAACAACGGCAGTAGAATACCGAAGGAACAAGGGAAGCGATGACTACAAAACTCGAAGTCCAAAGACATGGCAGAAACGGTAACGGTATAAATGTATTTGGAATTGAAAACAAACTTTTTGATCCTGATGATAAAAAAATTTATTAATTAAATCAAGAAAAGAATTTACGAAATATATATCGCCTGTATAGAAGTAAATTTACAGATAGAGATTATGTTATAGACCTTTTATATGTTAGTATAGATGATAAAAAACATTATTGTTTAATTAAAAATTTTAATGCTTATCTTAATTATAATCATAATCAAAGATATCTTTGTATTACTGCTTCATATACTACTGAAAAAGCTTTAGAAAAATATAAAAAGGATTGCCCCAAAAATGAACCATTTAAATATAAAATGCCAGAAGAAGGAAGTAAGTGTGAATTTAAAAATTATCATTTTAAATTAAAACTACCATTTGTTGGATATGAGGACTTTGAATCAATTAATATAAAGTTATTTTGCATGGATGTTGATCTTCGAAAACAAATTAATAAATTAAGAATAAGAAGTAAATCACATAATGTTAATTCAAAAATAAAAAATATGATTATTAATAAATTAATAAAAGAAGGAGAGTTAACTGAAAAAAGAGCAAAAAAAGTTTATCAAATATACATTAATAATAAAATAAATAATGGAGAAACAAAAAAATATATAGATAAAATTAAAGAAAAATATATTGAAAAATATTTTAATAAGTTGATAGATACAATTTTCGATAAATGGATTAAAGATGAAAGACCCATAGAAATAAGTGATTATGAAATAAATAAATATTGTGAAATGAATAAACTTAAAAGGAGAAAGATTGATATTAATAATCTACGAAATAAAATAAAAAGGGAAAACATTAAATTATCTTTCAAAGATAATACAATAAATTTGCAACAACAAAAAGTAGTTTCTTATAATTTACAATTAGTTTCTAAATATCCTAATGTTATACCAAATAAAAATATTAACCACGAACCTAGTGAAAATGGTGAAGAAGATTTTGTTAAAACATGTTTACTTTATAAAGATAAAATTAAATGGGCTCATTATCATGCAGAAAAGGAATTTAAAATATCAAAAGAGAAAAAAGAAGAACTATATAATACTTCTGATTGTTGTTATTTGTGTAATAAGGAATTAGAAAGAAAAGAAAAAAAATAATTGAACATAACTATTTATCAGGTCAATTTAGAGGAATTTCCTGCTCTAGTTGTAATAGATTAGATTCTAGTGATGGAAAACAATTTCCAATCTTTTTCCATAACGGGAGCGGATATGACTTCCATTTTTTAACAGAAGAACTACTGAAACATGAAACAAGATACAATAAAATAAAGGTATTACCAAATGATAGTGAAAATTACATATGCATAACATTTGGAGATAACTATTTTAAGTTAGTTTTTGATGATAGTAATAGATTTTTACTGAGTAGTATAGATAACTTATCAAAAACATTAAAAGATGATCAATATAAAATACTTAAAAACAATTATTTATTCATGTAAAAAATCATTTTTTTTTTGAAATTTATAATAATGAATTTAGTAAAGAAATGAAAATGCATGAATAAATTGACGAAAAATTATTTAAGCATTATACAAATCTTTTATTTGAAGATTTAAAATATCATGAGTATAACGAAAGTGAAAAGAAATGGAACGAAGTTTTAAATGTGTATTTCCATATGATTATTTTGATTCTTTAGAAAAATCAAAAAATAAATTTTTCCCAGATAAAAAAGAATTTTATTCTATATTGAATAGAAAAGATATATCAGATAACGAATATAATCATGGAAAAAAGATATTTGATAGAAACATTTAAAGATTACTTAATGCTTTATCAAAAACTAGATGTGTTAATATTAACCGATGTATTTGAGAATTTTAGAGAACTATGTTTAAAATATTATGAAATAGATCCAGCTTATTGTTATTCAGCACCTGGTTTATCATGGAATGCAAGATTAAGATATACAGGAATAAAATTAGATTTGATAAATGATATAGATATGTTAAATATGATTAAAAAAGCGATTAGAGGCGGATTTTCCGGGGTATTAGGAAAACGTTATGTTGAAGCAAATAATAAATTTACTAATAAAGAAAAATTAGATAATCCAAATTATCTCTTTTATATAGATGCTAATAATTTATATGGTGGTGGGATGTCAGAAAAACTTCCGACTGGAAATTTTAAATGGGACGATGAAGATAAAGATATAAAGTATTATTTAGATAAATGTAATGAGGAAAAGGGGATGATTTTTAAAGTGGATTTAGGATATGATCCACAAACAAAATTCAAATTAAGAAAATATCCACCTATGCCAGTTTTAAGAAATATAAATGAAAAAGAAATATCATATTATTCAAGAGATTTTTTAAAACAACATAATACTGAATTAGGAAACGTCGCAAAATTAATCTTAGGTCTTCATGATAAGAAAGAGTACATTGTACATTATGATATTCTCGAATATTACACTTCCCTTGGAATAAAGTAACAAAAATTCATAAAGCGTGGTTAAAAGATTATATTGATTTCAATACAATCATGAGAGCAAAAGCAGAAAATGATTTTGAAAAAGATTTCTGGAAATTAATGAATAATTCTTTTTACGGAAAAACAATGGAGGATATTTCTAATAGATGTTTAGTAGAATTCGTATATACTCCTGAAGATCTTAAAAGATTAGCAGCGAGATAATCTAAAAGATATTATAGAATTTAATGATGATTTTAAAGCAGTATTATTAAATTATAGATAAATGTATTTTAATAAACCTATTTATTTAGGAATGTGTATTTTAGATTATTCAAAATTAGTAATGTATGAATTTTATTATGATATTATTGAAAAATATTTTCCAAATAATGAAATTTTATATACAGACACGGACGCATTTGTATTAAATATATTCACAGAAGATCTATACTCTGATTTAAAAAAAAATAAAGAATATTTAGATACATCTAATTATCCAAAAGATCATCCCTTAGATTCTACTGTAAATAAAAAGGTAAAATGTAAATTTGAAGATGAATTGGGAGGAAAAATAATGACAAAATTTATTGGAATAAGAAGTAAAATGTATGGATATGAATATATAGATTTAAGCAAAGTTGAATTTAGATGTATAGCAAAGGGAGTTAATAAAACAACTAAAAAAGAATTGAATTCTAAATCATATAAAAGTTGTTTATTTGAAAAAAAAAAGTAATTCATAAAACAATGTTTAATATAGTACATAAGAAACATAAAATATATCTAAATGAGATGATTAAAATTGGGTTATCACCCTTTGATGATAAGAGATATATCTTAGATAATGTTATAGATACACTTCCGTATGGTATTGAATCTTTATATTTTATCTAATTTCCAAGCAACAAAACCAGTTAATGCCATACCACCAATAACAAACGCAATTTCTCTTTTTTTCTGATCTTCTGATGGAGTATAAAAATCACTTAATACTGGTTTAAGATCTAAAACTGAATTTGAGGGTAATTCCAATTGTTTACCCGTAACATTAAAATATTCTCTCATAGCTTGATCAACATCATCAAAAGTTTGAACAGCATGATTTTCTTTTTTTTTTAATTGTTCATTAATATAATCTAATCTTTGAATTCTTCTTTTATTCCATTCTTCTGTTGCTTTTTCTAATTTTTCTATAGCTTTATCATGTCTTATTTTTTCTTCATTTGCATTACAACCATGTATGAAAATAAATAATTACTACCTGAAAATGCAAAAGCATTTGTAATTGCCCCACCAAGCATCATTGCTAAAACACTTCCCATTTTTTAAGAAAAAAAAATTTACTTCACAATATCAGCAGGTATAATGTCTTGCTTAATCAACATGTCTTTTGTTGCCATTGCAAGCAGTATATCAATGGATAACATAAAAATATCATTCATGTTAAAATCTACTTTTGGTGCTGACCTTCTTAATACTTTTTTTACCTATTTCTGCATATCCAACTGTTAATAATGTTTCCACCCCAGCATGATATAACATATTTGATATTTGTTTTCCGTCTTTTGGTGTTGCCATTTTCATATTAAATTTTTAATTTTTTGTTTATTTTTGAACTCTTCTATTTCTTTTTTTAATTCTTCTTTTTTAATACTTCATATAATTCACATAATTTAAAAAAAAAAAAAAAAAAAAAATTATAGCTGATAAAGAGAATGCTAAAAAAATTAACATGTCTATAATTGAATCTATTTAAAAAAAAAATTAGTTAAATTTAAACGGGTCAATTTCTTTTTCTGTTTTTTTAAGGGATTTGCTCGCTTGGTTTTTCTTTATAAAACATGATTTCTCTATCTCTTTGTTTATAAAAAACAATTCTAATCCAACAAATACAATTGATAAACATAATGATATGTAATTTTTGTTCCAATTTTGATTGTTTGTTGGACATATATGATCTGTAGTTTCGTTATCTTTTGTTATTTGAATCTCACCAGCTTGTTTTAATTCTATGTTTTCTTTTTTTAACTGTTCTGATTCTTTTCTTTTTAATTCAGCTTTTAGCTTTCTTGCTCCTACACCTTTCCTACCAGCGGCTACTCGTTTTGGATTTTTTTGTTGAGGTTTTTTAAAAGGGGAATCTTTTATTTCTTCTTTAGTTTCACTCGTTATTTTTGATGTCATTATTTTCGTCTTTCTTTTGGAAATCAATATGTCTTGCTGTTGTTAACATTGCAGTAAAAGGAGCAAGATACATTCCATATCTATAGTACAGTTCACAACATGTATTAGTTAAAGCGTGTTTGATAAAATGATCTTCCTCTAAATCTTGCATTAGTTTAGGTGGATTAAGAACGTTGAAATACTTTGATACACCCATAACATATAAGTTGATAAAAGTGTTTCCTAATGTCTTGGCCATACCAGCTCCTAATCTTGCTTCATATTTACAATATAATTTGTGTATTTGTTCTGGTGTCATTGAATCAATTTCTGACAATTGTAATTCTTTACCCAGATATTGCTTACTACCTCCACCAGCATCAACGGCTGATAATCGTTCACGTTTTTTTTTTCTTGTTTGTCATTTGAGCTTGTCTCACATCCGTTCGAATCAAAATCTATGTTTTCAATATTATGTTTATTTAATATTTCTTTGGCGTTCATTTTATATAATATATTTTTAAATTTAAAAAAATTAAATACAAGATATCCAGTTAATGAAAATACTGCAGTGTTTGTTATAATTGTAAGTATTTCTAATAGCATTGCTTTTTTATTGCGTTGTTTGCTTTATAACTTAAGCATTTCTTAGGCATTACTTAAGCATTTCTTAAGCATTACTAAAACTTAGTTAAGCATTACTTTTTTCTTCTTTGGAAATACTAAATCATAAGCATGATATTTATTTTTTTATTATTTTTACATGGTTTCAACCCGAGTGGTCTTACATAAAAAGGAGTATCTTTGTTTTCTATCTTTTCAGCGAGATGAGAAGGACACCAAACTTCACCATTATTTTCGACAGATAAAATTACAATCTTACCAAAACTTGTATTAGTATATTTATAATCAGTGAGTTTGTAAATTTTATCAATTTCTAAGTCGGTCCATTTTTGTGTATTGTGATCTTTTTGTTTTTTTAACAATCTATCAAATTCTTCTCTCTTCATTTTTAAAGAAATAAAATTTAATAAACTATTCGCTCGCCTTATCAATTACCCAAAAATCAGTAGGTTGATCTGTCTTTAATATTAATTTACGATGTTTGTTTTTTTTAAGTTCTTCCTTTATTCTTTGTCTTTCTTCCAATGAAGGAATAACATCATTTTCTCTTAAACAATTATCAAAACTATCTCTATCTTTTGTGTAGAACATACATAACCATTTTGTTTGTTCTCTTAAGTCTTTTAACACAGAGTTGTATCTCTGTGACCCAAACTGATTGTTCTGCGTGTCTTCCTGAAAATGCAAGTTCAGACAGCATATCCCTTTTTTTTGTTAATTGTTTTGTTGCACTACAATCATCTATAATATATAATGTTGGATGTCCTGCATATTTCTTAAAAAACATTCTTAGTAGTTCTTGTAGCTTTTCTTCTTCATTTACAATAGGATTAACAATTATTAACAATTATTAGATTTTTTGCTTTTTGTTTTCTAACATCACCAATCCACTCACGATTTTTGTATGCCTTGTTCCAATGAATAGTTGGACAAAGTATAACAATATATGTAAACAGTCTTGATAATATTTTATTTGTAATAAATCAAGAACAAATTCTGTTTTTCCACAACCGGTCTGACGACAAATAATAGCACAATGAGGGTATTTTGGTAATTCCATTATTTAATAAATAAACTGTTCGCTTAATAACTTACTTCTTTAAATCTTCCATCTACAAAATTAATTTGTGCATCTTGTATAACAAATAGATAAACATTTATCGGTTTATCAGCTCCTGCTGTTTTTGTTATTTGAATTGTAATACCTTTGGATGCATTTTCGATTCTTCTACCTGAACCGTGTAGGAGTTGTCATCTGTTGAACGTAAATCTAACCATCAAGCATAATTATTTGTTAAGTATTTTTCTAATGTTGTATCAGATAAATTTAATTTTTTGCAAGTATATTTATTTCTTATTTAGTTTTGAATTCAAAGCAAAGAACTTATTTATTTCATCCCAATGTCGATACGCTTTCATTCCTTGACTGTATAATTGATTTGGAACGCCTTCTATTGTCATTTCTACGTTTGTTATTTCAGGATTATAATAAGTTTCAGTGCTTGTTCTTTCAGGGTCTTCGAATAACATCAGAACACCTTTCATACTTCTAGCTGGTACATTAAGATTAATGTTCCAGAGTGTATCAGATTTGTTTTTGGTTATTTTTCTGTGTCTTAATATTCTATCGTATAAGATAGCCATTTTACCGTCAAATTGATGTTTTATTTGACTTGCTAATTCAGGGTTAGAAACCATATAAAATTCTAAACTAATGTTTTTGATTTTATAACTTGCATCTGCATCTGTTGAATGAATAACTTTGTTGTAGTCGTTGAAAGTAAGTTCATATTCAAGTCTACCACCAAGACCTGATTGATAAAAAGGCATGTGCGTTTCTAATAATTCAAAATCTACTGGAATGCAAAATCTATTTTTATATGCATCTGCTTTGGCTTGGTCTCCTGCATTTTCCGTTTTATCTCCTGCTGCAACTCTATGTTTTAACATATGTGTTGTACAAATTCCTTGATATGCCATATGTTTACGTTCGGTTGTAGTTTTCCACAAATCAACATAACAATGATAAATATCACTATCATCAATTGACATAACTTCATTCCCACTTATCCGAATTGTTGTTTTTTTAACTATTGCCCTTCCTATGTTCTGATATACTGTCGAGTTTGCATCTTAAGATTCAATTTTTATTTCAAAAGCTAATCTGGTTGTTTCGGGAACAATAACATCATTACAACTTTAAATAAATTAGGAAATTAGGATAATTAGGAAATCTCACTAATAACTGTTGATTTTTGTCAATAATTGGGGATTGTTAGTTATTACGACACTTTGACGAATTCCTTTTGCATCATGAGGTTCTCTTAATTTTCTGTAAGGATTTAATTTGTCTCCGTAAGCCGACATTTTTTAAGGGATAAAAATAGAATTTATAAAAAATAATTCAATTACCGCTGATACTAGAGTATTGAGACATAAAGGACTATCACTCTTACTCATAAAACGTATTCTATCTCCAGCCTTAACATTTGAAGGTTTATCAAAGTTTTTATAATTATGATATTCATAAACAGAATCATCCAATTCTATTCCATCAAAAGTTAATTTATCATTAACACTCACCATGACTGTTAAACCATCTTTACCTGTTTTTAGACTTATTAAACTAAGACCTAATATTTGACCTGGATAATTCATAACATATTCACTACCACCAGTACCAAAATTAAACATTTGATTAAATTTCAATGGACCATTAATCCAAGCGAATATACATATTGTGTTTCTGTCTGGTATATTTATAATTTTGTTATTTAATAAATTATTATTAATTTCCATTACTTGAAGCTCGTTCCTCATTTTTAATATTTCCGATGCATCTACGTGTTTTTTAATCTCCAAATATACTCATTTTAATAGGTAAATTATTAGATAACTTCTAAAACACAATTAATTGGTAAATGATTAATTATCTTTTTATTATACTCATCTCTAATTTCTAATTTCAATTCTGTTATTACATCATTTACTAAACGTTTATATTCCGGATGCTCAAATCTCTCTGTTATAACATCTCCAAACTCTTTATTTTCGACTGGAATAACGGCTAATAATGTAATCGGCGCACCATCAAGATAATTATAAAAAGTGCTAACTTGTTCTAAATGTAAATACAATGATTTATAAATAGCAAAATCTACGGGTCTGTTTCCATAATGTGATTCATTAGGTGCGAATATTTTTGTTTTACTAAATCCTAACATATATCTTAAACTTTTACTCATTTTTAATTCAACAGGAGTAGTTAATAAAGCAATACCATTTGTTTCATTTACTGATAATTCAATATTTTCCTTTATAAATGTATCCGCTATTTGTTATCATAACCATCTATAATATCTATACGCCTACCTCCAGTTTTTTTTATATGTTCACCTGAAATATTACACCAACCTACGCAATATGCTATAGATTTTAAACCTATACGTTTATTTTCGTTTCTGTTATCACTGTAAGTAAGTTAATTGTTTAATTAATATTTGAAATAGTATGGTACATTTTTAAGGGTAAAAAATGAAGAAAGAATTTAAATACAACCCTAATGCATCGTATAACCCTCACACTAAATATTCTGAAAAAGATTTAAATCTTGTTAATCAATTAATATTTGTAAATCAAAAAGAGAATTTTAAAACAACTTTCCCTGATTTATTTCAAAAATATTAAAACCCACCATTACACTTTAACGAACCATGGAATACATGGATTCATTCTTCGTTTGATTGGTGGCAATGTCAGTTAAACTTTGCAGTTTGGTGTGCTAGTACAGGATGTGGTGTTTCTTATGATGATCATATACAATACACTTCAAATCTTACCAATTCAATGTATATGTTTCATTTATATTATTGTATTTCCAGAATTTAAAAAAAACTGAAATCACCTACCAACTGATTCTTCTTTTTGTTATTACAAAAATCCACATGACAAAGCTGCATATGAAAAATTATGTGATGAATTTCAAATTTCTCCTAATACAGATTGGAGACAAAAATTAGAAACAGCTTGTCATGGTTTAGGAAGTTTTACCCAATACTATAAACCAAGTGCTGATTATAGAATGAATCATTCTCAGAATGGTCCATTATTAAATATAAACGATTCAGTTAAGCATACAATAGATATAAATATGGCTTGGACAACATTTATTCTAGACAAAGCAGAAGGTTTTACAAAAGTAGGCATTGAACGTATTAATTAAAGTATTAGAACGTTTGTATGGGCTTTATTAGGAGCACAATCTCAAACCCGTGTAGATATGCTAAAAATAGGTACAGGATTTGACGCTCAAAAACAATTCTTAGCAAACGTTCAAGATGCTATTAATAGTCCCATAGATTTACCCTCTGAGATATCAAATTATCAACATGTTTTAAAATATGCTAGAAGCAAGGTTGATTATGTCTATGGTATTGGGTTATATATGTCTCCAAGTGATATGAGATTACAAATTGGAACAATTGTTGGTTATAATATCAAAATTGTAATCGCAACAAAAAATCAAAAATAGGCTTTAATGATAATATAAATAATAAACAAGTTTCTCATTCTTTAGATAAATTAGATGGAAAAAAAAACAAAAAAATCTCTACCAGAACCTGTTCATGATATACCGAAGCCTTCTGTTAAATTTGTTCAAGATAAACAATCCAATATAGAACACGAAGAAAATGAAACAGCGTTAATAGTTGGGGGTATTGTATTGGGAATTACAGCACTTATTATTTATGAGATTTATTAATATATTCCAGAGCAGCAGCATACAATAAACCTACAACCAAAACAAGCAAAGCCAATAAATTATTTGCAAACCAATTTACTACGTCTTTTGTTGCATTTAACAAAAAAGATACAAAAGAACTAATAATACCTGGCAATGCAGCTGCTAATTTTTTTGCTAGAAAAGCTAGTAATTTACCAAGATTTTTAAATTGTTTTTTTATCCACTCATTTACATCTGTTTTATTTGTAGGAGGTGGAGGACTACCTCCACTACCAGAAGGAATAATTGCCTCAACAATAACAGCAATAATCATCCCAAAAGCAGTTAAAACACTAACTATTGTTATTCCTTGTTCTCTAAATAATGTTCTAATTCTTTCACCTAATGTTTTATCTTCGTTTAATACTTTATGTATTGTCTGTTTAATTTTATCTAACTGGTTACGTAGTTCATCTTTATTAATATTAATTTCCTCCAGTCTATCTACCTGGTTACGTATTTCATCTTTATTAATATTAATTGCCTCTAATATTCCACTTCTCTTAATTTCCAAATCTCTTATTAGATTACTTATTCTATTTATTTCATATTCATCATTTTCTTCTTAAGCTTGTTCTAATTTAGTCTTTTCCTGTTCTATCTTATTATCTATTTCAGTTAGTTTTGCTTTATTAAGTTCATACGCTTCTTCCATTGTTGTATACGCTTTCATAATACCATCTATTTCTCTCTTTTTATATCTGTTTGTGTTTCTTTATCAAATGATGTTAATATTTCTTTTGGGGGTGTTTCCGCATCGACCGCTGTTTCTGGTGGTTCTTGTGCTTCTTGTTGGGAAGTTATATCTCGTGAAGAAATATTTTCTTCTATTTTTCTTTGTAATCTATTTGCAACATTAGTAATATGTTGATTAGTTATTTTATAATGGTCAACACCTAAAACATTTCAAATGAAATTAACCCCATATTTTTCTAAAGTGCTAAATTTATAAAATTGTAATACATCCCTTGGTAAAATGTTAATCTAACTTCCTTACAATATCTATCTCTTACATATAAATTAATTCTTCCCTCATCATCTCCCCCTAAAAAGAAATCTCTATGATTTTTGTTTAAATCTAATTCTTCATTTACGCTGTAAAATCTTTATACCATTTTTTTGATAATTTTTCTTTTGTGAGTTATTTGATCTTCTGGTGATAAATTTTCTAATTGTTCAAAATATTTATTTATATCCTGGTGAAACTCCATATCATTTTGAAAAGAAGTTTCTTCTTCATCATCCTAATCATGATTATAATCTTTTAGAATATCCATTTCAATTCCTCCTTCAGCCATTTTTAACTATTAAATTTTTATTCATATTTTGTTGGAGGATCATTTACTATGGTAATTTTGTTAAAGAAAATTAAATATTTTCCCTTTTTTTTAAATTCATTTTTTTACTCTTGCTTCTGTATCTTCTATTAATTTTTTTTTTCTTTCTTCCTCATTTATTCTTGTTTGTGTTTGTTTTTTACGTATATTTTCTTTCATTTCATTATATTTTTCTAATTCATCTAAAACTAATTTAAATTCATTCTCACTTATCTGTCCATCAGTTAAAGATTATGATATTAAATCTTTTATACTGTTTAGTTTACATTCTGCCATTGTTTTAATTTCATAATGTTTTTCTTTTTTTATTCTGTTGTAAGTTTACGTCTAACAAGTTTAACTAAACCACCCAAACTTCTACATACAACAGCTGTAATTTGCATTGGTATCAATATAGGAATTACTATTCCGACACCTGCTAAAATAACAGAGGCCGATATTAAAGTAGTATCAATTCCGTCAGTAGCATTAATTCCACGCTTATATTTCTTGTATAATGATTTACATTTATCTCTCTCATTTATTAAAGTTTTTTTCTATTTCTGTTTTTTTTGTAGTCTATAATTTTGTTCATCTTCTGTAGGTAATTCTGGATATAATGTTAAATCTGGGGCATTAGGTTGCTTCATTTTTATGGTATTTTTTTTTTTTGTTAATTACAGCTTAAACAAAATTTTCATTTGACATTAAAAATACTTTATTACAAAAGACAAGACATAAAAAACAATAATACATACTTTATTATAATTATTATGTTTCTTGCAAAAGAAAACAATTTAGTATGTAACATAATCGTCTTTTAATATTCTAAATTTATGTATTGCAAACACCGATATTGTTAGTTTCTAAATATAGCATTGAGAAATATATAACAAAGTTATCCCAGCCACTGATCATGTATGATCACTCCTTATATTGAATAAGAAAATCAATATCACATATACTATATTTAAAAACAGAAAAGTTAATTGATTATTGATCTTTCGCGTTCTAGCTGGAGCGCTGGGTTGACAGAATGCCAGTTCTATCACTGTTAATGGTAAAACATGTTTGTTAATTGATTATTGATCTTTCGCGTTCTAGCTAGAGCGCGAGGTTGTAAAACATGTTTTTTAATTGATTATTGATCTTTCGCGTTCTGGCTAGAGCGCAAAGTTGTCAGAATGCCACTGTTTCAGCTGGTAGTCAACACATAATCCTTAACAACGGTGACTACTATGTTATGAATCGTTATCTTTTGTTAGGCGGACATTTAAGTCCGCTACATAATGTTTGTATATATTCTTTATGCAATAGATCTAGTAACAGTCTGATCAAAATTGAGGCATTTCGTTGAGTTAATATCATTTGTTTATGATAGTTTAAATGTTCAGTAATAATAACAGACTGTTCCGTTGACCACATCCATGAAATACACTAATTCTGCATTTCTTAAATAATCCAACAATTTAGATGAATTGTCTTTTTCTTTTTCAAGCTGCTAAATGACGACAACATCATCTAAGTAACGTGTAAACATTCTCTTGACAACCAGGTAAATATTTGCAATGATCGATTTAATACATAATGTTTATTGATAATCTACATTTAAATATCTAAATTAAGTTTCTGTATTACCCGGTAATTCACTTTTCTTTATTGTGTATTACCCAGTAATTCATTTAATTTTTTTACTGTGTATATCCCAGTAATTCATATATATATATATATATATTTTTATCACATTCATCAAATTTTTTATTCACTGAACTTCCGGAATTTTTTTTTTTCACTTTTCCCTGTGTAACTTTTTCTCCTTCGCTGAACCTCCGGCTATTTTTTTTCTTACTTTTCCCTGTGTAACTTTTTCCCACTTACGGCTGTCTTTTTTTAAATACAATAGTAATATGTAATATTACCCACCACCCCTACCGGCTATTTTTTGAGGGTCGAAAAAAAATAGCCGGTGGGGGAGGGGGGTAATATTACATATTACTCAGATTGCATATCTAAACAGGGCAGGTTTTTTCTTTTACACCAGAAAATTATGTTATACATGTACACCTACATTGTACTGAATAGTTGTGTCAATTTGTTACTACATTTGTTATTCGTGTCCACGTTTAGGGCTTGGTTTAGTTTTGGTTAATGTTAAAAAAAACGACAAATCCTTTCGAATGAAAAAATATAATTAAAAGTGTTAAATATTCGGAAAATAGAGGGAAATTTTCCTCCCTATTTGAACATGGTAAAATTTGCAATACAAGAATCATAGATATTCCAGCAACTGCAACCATCTACAACGGAATACCCTCTAGCTTTTATTGAAAGCCGCGTAGAGCATTGTGGCCTAAAGTTTTTTTTCTTTTTTTTTTCTTTTTTTTTTGATAACTGACGAAACACAGAATATTTAAGAACACTTAACACTATCGGTGTATAGTAAAGAAAACAATTGAGCATGGTTTGTAGGACATTTGAAATGGTTTGCACACATTACAAATATGTGTCCAACATTTGCTGTCATTTAAGACCGTCATAAATATGTCGGGCAGTGCGGTCTCGATGATGTTTGGTAACGACTTAGAAATAATGAAATAAATATACAAAATTTACCAACATTTGACAATATCGATTTATATTACTAAACTATTCAGCACAATATTTACCAACATTTAACATTATGGTTGTATATTATTAAACAATTTAGCATGGCTTGTAGGGCATTTAAAAGGGTGTGCAAACATTATAAATACTTGTCCAACATTTGCTGTCGTTTAGGACCGTCATAAATATGTCGGGCATTCCGGTCTCAGTGATGTTAGTTAATGACTTTGAAATAATGAAACAAATACACAATATTTACCAACATTTAACATTATGGTTGTATATTATTAAACAATCGGGCATGGTTTGTAGGGCATTTAAAAGGGTGTACAGTCATTGTGAATACTTGTCCAACATTTGCTGTCGTTTAGGACTGACATAAATATGTCGAGCATTGCGGTCTCAATGATGTTTGTTAATGACTTTGAAATAATGAAACAAATACACAACATTTACCAACATTTGACATTATGGTTGTATATTATTAAACATCTGAGCATGGTTTGTAGGGCATTTAAGAGGGTGTGCAAACATTGTACATATTTGTTCAACATTTGCTGTCATTTAGGACCGTCATAATTATGTCGTGCATTTCGGTCTCAATGATGTTTGTTAATGGTTGTAAATATTTATGGAAATCTACAATATTTACGCACATTTAAAAACGTTATCAAATATTTCCAAATTATTGACAGTTATTTTTAATGATTTACACTGTACGTAAATGGTAATAAATATATAACGATTTTTTACAAACCTTTGCGAAGGTATTGCATTGAAAGGCATATCACTAATATTTATAACCATGTTTGTATATGTATAGATATATTGCAAATATGACCGGTCATATTTACAACCTATTTGAGTCTATACACAAATATTCATAAAACGACCTTTTCATGTAGCGTTTTTTATTAGTAATTTGATCTATATTTACAATATTGCATTGTTATGTCTCTCACCTCTACTTTGAAATTGTCTCATAGAATATCCTTTTTGTGTGACATATCTGATTTAACTTTGTATGATTTAATTAAGTTGGAAATCATATTTTGATAATCTTTATTATCTTGAATACTGTTGTTAATTTCAAATACCCCTTGCCTTTTCCCTTCCTGTTTATATTTATTTTAGTGATACACTATTATGGTCCGTATATTGTATAACCACTGGCCTTATGTCACAAGAAATACAGTTTTTATCTATTTCTGGGGATGTAAAGAAATTATTCATCCTTGTAGCTTTTGTTTTTGTTTTTTTTTCCACTCCATGCGAAATGAGTTTTGTTTAAATTGTTTGCAAGCCAAATATCAGTTTATTTCATTGATTTAATAAGAGTTTTCTAGCTGTATACAGGTTTGTAATTTTTTTTTGTTTGAAGTTTTAATTTTTGAATCTATGCGTCCAAGAATTTCGTTGAAATCGCTCCCAATCCCTACTTGTCCCGTACTATATATTTGCTCACAAACGTTTTTACAGATTTTAAAACAATATTCCCGTCTTTTGCTGAATTAAGCGAATAAGCATTTACAACAGAGACAATATTGTACTGAGCCGGACTCAGCGAGCTTAACCTAGTTCGTTGGCCCAATTCAAAATAAAAACCCAGTGTGGATCAACTATTTTAATTAGCCGGTGAACAATTGCGGTAAAAACCTGAAAAATACAATAATTAACAATCATAAGTTATGTGTCCAAAATAATGAGAATTTAAAGTCCACTTAAGCTACCGTAATTATGAGTAGAATATCAACATATTTAAATACACAATAATTTGCATAAATAATCACAAATATGACGTGTGTCTGTGTATAATATTATACATGGAGTTCCGGTATAGTCACGGAAGAATACAGTTGAATTGCTGTAATACACGGAATATGTGTTCCATAATTATATCTGGATGTATTTAAATGTCACTAATTGCTTGCCGTACATGCTATATTTATACGAATTATGCAACTGAATATCGGTTGTTAATCTTCCTCTTGTAGACGGAAATAATACATAAAAACTGTAAATACTTTGTTGAAAGTTGTAAATATAATCAATAGTTGTATGTTTCTGTGTGAGATGAACATTCCGTAAAAATCGATATTTATAGCAAATTATGTAATTAACGTCTAGAGCTGATATTCACAATAAACTGTTGTGTAGTAACGTTAAACGGATTAATCTTCATCCAAATATAATAAAAATATAATATAACACTTACACTGTTGTTGAACTAGGGTCCAAATTCCAAACAATATCTGGACATTCATATACGTTCTAACTACGATTTATCTGAGTGAAAGGTGCAATAGGGAAACGAAAACAATTATTTGAAATACACACGGTGCGTCCGGAATCTCTCCATGTTTGACATGACTATACACTAATTGTGACAATACACTCCCCGTCTGATATCTACGTGATATCACTATTATCTAAATAAACAACAGAAATTTATTATACATTCATAATATTCACTAAATATAATTATTCACACTTTATATAGAATCTTCCACCAGAAGAATTATCTCGGTGATCGTTAACTAATCTTGAATTCACAAATGAACCATAATACGGTAAAATAGAATATAGCGCTATCCAGATAGAGATGTGCTGGAGTCTTCCACTTCCTGCAAAGGAATTATTTGCAGATGTGAATATTCTTGTAACGTGAATATCTGGAGAAGTATCTGGAGGAGTTTCTCCTTTTTCATCCAAAGGCGGATTGAGATTGACAGTTGAACTTCTTTCGCCAATAGGTAATTCGTGACTTGTACAGTCTATATCTTCTTCATAAACTCCACGTTGTAGTGATGATTTATTGAAGTCTTCTGCTTCTTGAAGTGAAGTGTTGTCAGGTTCAAGCTTTGAACTCCCATTCAGATATAGACGGGATGAACGTTTCAGGAATGTAATTCTATGTATAAGGGCACTCCAGTCAGAGAAGTGCTGGAATCTCTCAATCCCTATGTTAGGATTATCTGGTGCTGCGATTGTTTTAGCAACAGAAATATCTGAAGAAACATGAGTACGAATCTCACCATCGTGTAATGTTTCTAGTTCTTGCAGTTCCCATTCTGGTGCAATGTCATCAGGGACTAGTTCGTCCGAATCAACTGCTGTCGAAGTCAGCTTTCGTAGAATCAGCTTCCCTTGCATGATCACTGGGGCTAAGAATCCAAGTGGATCATAAATGTTGTTTATCGTAGATAATACACCTCGTCTTGTTATAGGTTTCGTGTCCAGCGATAGCTGGAATAGGAACATATCTGTGTTGACGTCCCATATTAGTCCAAGGCTACGCTGGAGTGGTTTGTTGTTGGCTTCAAGATCTAAATCTTTCAAGTTTGTAGCTAAATCACTTGCTGGAAATGCAGACATAACTTCCGTATTGTTGGATGCAAACTTGTGCAAACGGAGATGTCCGTACTTCTTCAATGCTGCCTGAGTGTCTTTGACGACTTTGATGGCTTCTTCCGCTGTTGGGTATGATGCTAATCCATCATCAACATAAAAGTCTTTAGTCACAAATTTCGTAACATCTTGGCCGTACTCTGGCTCTGCGGCCTGCACTGTCTTGCGTAGCCCCAACGTTGCCACTGCTGGGGATGGTCTGTTGCCGAAGACATGAACTCTCATTCGGTACTCTATCAATCCCTTATCAATATCATCGTCTTTATACCACAGGAATCTTAGGTAGTTTATGTGATCTTCTCTCACTACAAAGCAGTGAAACATGTGCTGAACATCAGCAGTAACAGCAACCATCTCTCTCCTGAAACGTATCAGGACTCCCAGTAAGCTGTTTGATAGGTCTGGACCAGACATCAAAACACTGTTGAGGGATACTCCGTCGAACTTTGCGGAGGAATCGAACACACCCCTGATCTGCTGAGGTTTCTTGGGATGGTATACTCCAAACAACGGTAAATACCAACATTCTTCTTGTTCTTGCAATGGCGGAGCAACTTCCGCATGGTTGTTGTCTAATATCTTTGAGATAAATTCTAAGAAATGTTCTCTTTTGAGAGCGTTCTTCCTCAGACTGTTTTCGAGGAATTCTGCTCTTTTAACAGCTTGTTGCCTGTTGTTTGGAAGCCGTTGTCTTGGTGTCCGAAATGGTAACGGAGATACCCAACTGCCTGTGGAGTCTCTTACAAACTGGTTGTCCATTTGTTTCATAAATGTTTTATCTTCATACGACATTCCAGGTTTGTCGTCATCTTTTGTCTTAGCAAAGATATCATATTCTGGTATGTCTACTGTTTTGGTTGCAGTATTGAAACAAGCGGGATCTGGTTCCCGTACACAAAATTTACTTTCACATGGTCTTAGCGTCGTAGGTTGACCAGATGGTAAGACAAATGTTTTCTTCACAGATAAGTCTGGAGTTGCATGTTGATAGTCCAGACAGATTTCTCCGATGACTACCCAGCCCAGTCTTAATTTCTGGGCAAAGGGTGATCCAGGTGGTCCATATCTATAATCTAGGACATGGTGGACTTCGGGAAGGTCTCTTCCTATGAGCAGCATTATCTTCCTGTTGTCTTTGATTTGCGGGATTCTCCCAGCTATATCTTTCATATGTGGAAAGTGTTTGGCAGAATCTGGTGACGGGATTTCTTCTCTGCTGCTTGGAATATAATCACATTCTACCAGAACTGGCAGTTCTAACTCTTCATCTCCATGTAAATATTGGACTACAAATCCTTAAGCTCTTCTGCCACTAGTGGCAATACGACCTGAACAAGTGGTCAGGGTATAATTTTCTGGTTTGTCTTCAATGTTGAAGAGTTCGAAAAACTCTGGTGATGCCAGGGACCTGTTACTTTGCTCATCAAGAACTGCATACATTTCGATGGTTATGCTTGGGTTGTCCCTATGATGTACTCTGACAGGGATGATCTTTGCACATGATTTGCATGTGTTATTTCCACAGATCTCTGTACAAAATGAGTTTACTGTTCTGTCAGTACTGTTGGCATTACTTGCCTCCCCGCCGTTCTGTTGCACGGTCTCCCCGCCGTGATGTTGAGCGGGGCCAACTGAAGATGCCTTCCTGACTATGTGTAAGGCAGTGGTGTGTTGCTTGCTTCCGCAGTCTCTGCAGGAAATCTTCGCCTTGCAGTCTCTGCTCCTGTGGGTTGTAGAGGCACAACACCTAAAACATAGGTTGTTTTGTTTGAGGATCTCTGTCCGCTCCTCAACTGATTTGGACTTGAATCCTCTACATTCGTCTAATGAATGTCTTGTGTTGTGTATAATGCACCTGTCTGGTGCTTCATTCTCTGTACACTGGGGCAGGGTGCCCCCAATGTCTTTGCTGGGTTTGTCGACATCAGTCTTGTGGGATGCTACCAGGGTTTTGGCCACGGGTTATTGCCTTCCGGAATACTTTGGAGTTGTTTGCTGTTCTTGTTCATAACAGAATCCGGGATCATTTTTAATTATACTCATTTCCCAAATGAATCTGGAGAATTCTGTGAATGGCGGAAATGGTACATTATGTGACGTCTTGTAGTTATAAGCTCTTGTTGTCCATTTTTCTTGGAGTCCATAAGGGAGCTTGCTGACAATTGGCCTTATCCCAGATGAAGAATCAAAATATCCCAGAAGTGACTGGAATTTTGGATTCTGTTTGATGTGTTCTATCTCCGACAATAAATCGGACAACTCATACAGACGTGCACTGTCCTTGTTTGTCAGTTTTGGGAATTTCGCCAATCTGTCCATTATTGACGCTTCCACCATTTCAAGGGAACCATACCTGGTATCTTAACGATCCCATAGAAATCTGAGACATTCAGTGGGGTTCTCGCATGACCTTCTCATACTTTCAGCCTGTTTTGAAGACTCAACTCCCAGCCATTTTACTAGGAGGTTTAACTGTTGTGAGTCAGACACTTTGGCTTCATCAACAACTGACTTGAAGCTATTTTTCCACACAAAGTAGGATTCAGCACGGTCGTTGAAATTAGTAAGACCAGATAACAGTATTTCCTTATGGAGAAGGAATCTGGTTATATCTGAAGTCTGGTTTACAGTCCTGTCATCCTCCAGGTTTACTGCTTGTGAACCTGGTATCGTTGTGTCACGTGATAAGTGCTGACGTGATGGTTCAAATGCTGGCGCATCTCTGTTAAGCTGAAATGTAACAGACTGAGATCTTCGAGTTGGTCCAGCATAAGCTGGAGTAGATGTTACCTCTGGAGCTCCATATACTACTGTGGAGTTGACGTAACTTCCTGCTGTCTGGAGGACCCATATACTACAGTTGGAGTTGACGTAACTTCCGGTGGTCTGGAGGCCCCATATACTACTGTTGGAGTTGATGTAACTTCCGGTGGTCTGGAGGCCCCATATACTACTGACGGGATATTTTGTGCCTCCTCATTTGAAACATTGAAGGAGTGTTCTTCAACATATCGTTGAACCCGTTGTAGCGGGTCTGCTTCCTCTATGGGCAACTGACTTCGCTGGTCTTCACTATCAACTCTTGTTTGACTACTATCGTCCTCCAGGATCTCAGTTTCTGCCTCAGTTTCTGCCATGACAGCTTCCTTTATTGCCTCTAGCAATGTTTGGTCGGCCTTTAACTCGGCTTTCTTCCGAGCTGCTGTTGCTTCCATCTCAGCCATCTCAGCCTTTTGACGAGCTGAAGCTGCTTCCATTTCAGCCTTATTTGCTTCCATTTCAGCCTTTCGACGAGCTGTAGATTCTTCTAATATGGCTTCCTGCTTTGACAGAGCGGCCTGTTTCTCTGCGAAAGCAAGGCTTGCTTTAAGAGCTTCAGCTTTAGCTTTCTTACGTTTTAACAGACTGGAAGCGTCTGTACGTGTAGACGTCCCACCTTGTGATTTGTATTTACTATTGTGGGACGATGAGCTGCTACTAGGTGCCTTTGATGATTTCTTAGGCGTCAGAGCCCTGCTAGCTTCCTGTAAGTAGCACAGGGCATCGTCAATGGCACGTTGGCGGATATCTGCTATTGTGGAGCATTCCTCCATTTCTCGTTTACTATCCTCGCTCCTGATAGTCTTCAGGTAGGCCTTGAAGGTACTAAGTTGTCTTTGGTACCTGCTATTTGCTTTAGCTATATTTTGCTCTAAGGTTCTTTGATCCCGTAGTCCAACGGGAGGATCTTCAGCTTCCTGAAGCAGGGAGTCGAGCATTGTCCATAAATACTCTACGTCTTGACGATGTTTGTCACATGTCTGTAAATATTGTTCTTGCCCTTTCTCTGTAAGTGTCCGGACCCTGGTGTCCGGAACTGTTGAAATGGCTTCCTCGGGCATTTCTGTCTGATTAACACTCATTGTGATGAACGTTGTCTAATCCAGTTGTAGCTGTGTCGCCTGGAACAGGAACGGTGTTACCGTAGTTGATCGACGGTGTTGTCTTCTGTCCGGGAACAGGAAGAAACGGTGTCCTGTAACTGTGTTGCCTGCAGCAGGAACGGTGCTACAAGTGGTCCAAAATGAGGTCTGGAACTCAGGCTGGTTCTAGTGATTTTACTGTACTGAGCCGGACTCAGCGAGCTTAACCTAGTGCGTTGGCCCAATTCAAAATAAAAACCCAGTGTGGATCAACTATTTTAATTAGCCGGTGAACAATTGCGGTAAAAACCTGAAAAATACAATAATTAACAATCATAAGTTATGTGTCCAAAATAATGAGAATTTAAAGTCCACTTAAGCTACCGTAATTATGAGTAGAATATCAACATATTTAAATACACAATAATTTGCATAAATAATCACAAATATGACGTGTGTCTGTGTATAATATTATACATGGAGTTCCGGTATAGTCACGGAAGAATACAGTTGAATTGCTGTAATACACGGAATATGTGTTCCATAATTATATCTGGATGTATTTAAATGTCACTAATTGCTTGCCGTACATGCTATATTTATACGAATTATGAAACTGAATATCGGTTGTTTATCTTCCTCTTGTAGACGGAAATAATACATAAAAACTGTAAATACTTTGTTGAAAGTTGTAAATATAATCAATAGTTGTATGTTTCTGTGTGAGATGAACATTCCGTAAAAATCGATATTTATAGCAAATTATGTAATTAACGTCTAGAGCTGATATTCACAATAAACTGTTGTGTAGTAACGTTTAACGGATTAATCTTCATCCAAATATAATAAAAATATAATATAACACTCACACTGTTGTTGAACTAGGGTCCAAATTCCAAACAATATCTGGACATTCATATACGTTCTAACTACGATTTATCTGAGTGAAAGGTGGAATAGGGAAACGAAAGCAATTATTTGAAATACACACGGTGCGTTCGGAATGTCTCCATGTTTGACATGACTATACACTAATTGTGACAATACAAATATCATCATTGATTTTAATATTTAATAATACAATTCTACCCTGTTTATCTGTGTAATGGTCTATGATTTTATATTCAAACGTGTTTCTTACCTATATAGATACCCCCTAGCATTGATTAGGCCATAGCTGCTTACTATATCTCCAATAAACTCTTTATTCAATTTATAATCTAATTCTTTTTTAAAATGTGTTTACTGTATCAATAGATTATCACACTTCTGTTGATTTGTCCATTCCATCAGCCTTTTCTTTTTTATAACTTGTTGCAATCATTTAGAACTGACAGTACAAATATGTAATAAGGACTTTCTAATTTCATATTGACATTTAACAGCGTCAATTTTATCACAAGGTTTAAAGCTATACACGCATAAAATGTTTTTGGTGACTTTTGAATTTGTTTTCTTAGGATGTACAAACTTTAACATGGTTCGGGTAAACTAAGTGCTTATGAATACTTTCTTCAAAAAGTCATATCTATATAGAGCCAATAAAATTCATTTAAATCATGCGTAAAATGCAAAACTCGTAACAAAATACAAAAAAAAATGAGAACCACATTCGAACTATCAACGAATGATTCCAAAATGTTGTGATGGAAATCCCTCAATTATGACCAATATGTTAATATTCAAATTCTGTAAACCAGGAAGTTGATATCGGAGAGCATGAAAACATTAAAAGTTATGTAGTACATTAACGATGAAGGGATAAGGAGTAAATGCAGATGAGACAACATCTCTACAAAAACATGGTAAAACCAAACAAGGGAACAACGCTTTTATTGTTGTTCTTCATCTTGAAGCCTTCAACAATGAGCAATACTCAAACCTGATAGCAAGTTCAAGACGACCCCTATCAACAGTTTGAGCGGAATTCATTGGTTATTGCTGAGCAACGCTTCATCCATGTCTTTTTTCCTTTGATCCATGGATGCAGGGTCGTAAAAAACATAAACTTAATTGTGTTCTTACAATTGCTGTCACCCATTTCCCGAGACAAAGACTAGTAGAAGACAATCACACCATTGAAACAACCACATGACTCCAGAATATGCAGTAAATGTACTACTCAATATAACAAAGCTGCATAACAAATTTCAAATGATTATACCTTTAACCAGAGTAGAGAATTTTGCAATGAAATAAAATATCGGACAAATGACAGACTAACAGACAGCTCGGGATGTGGAAAAGGAAAATGCATGACTCAAAGTTGTTTTTCTTTTCAAATTGATGAATTTATGTTGAAACAACCATTAAGGATAAGAAATAATTGCTTTATAAAGGTTTTACATTTAAACAGTATATCTGCAACTGTATACCTCTTTTGTTCCTGCTTGCTGCGCGGAAGTAAAATAGAATGTCCTTGAACAAAATCAATATATGAGTCATATATCAGTACAATGATGAAATGTCGGAAGCTTAAAAAATGTTCAATATGTACTGTAATCAAAATATTGTAGTTTTGTGTTAAAAGGAGATATTTGTTATAAGTAATGTGTTATTGGTGAATATGCTCTAGTCAGGTCAATAAATTCATGTACTGACATTTTTGCCATACCATCCTCGCTTGAAAATGTATAAAAAAACTTAATGTTGAAAATTTCAAAGAATATGATTAAAGTAATATCATTATCTTTCATACATTTGGTAAGAATCTGAAAGTTTAGGTAAAAAAATCAAATAAAATATATTTTTACTCTTTCATGCACGTTGCTATAATACCCTTGGCTGTGGAACCGTAGCTCTTATGGTCCTTGAACTGATATTTCGATTGTTGCGGACCCGGTCTGCCAAATCAAACAAAAATATATATATAATAGACCTATAGAGCTATGGTTCTGCAGCTTTATTATCCTATATGCCTAAATATTCAGTAGGGGAACATTAAAATCATGAAACTCAGTTTAGACATACAAGGAAACAAAATTTGAATCGATATATGTTGACTTTCTCACCGGCCTGTAGAATTTCCTGCTATATAGATAACATATTTTGTTTCTAATTTAGAGTTCAAATTCCGCCAAGGTCAGTACTCTACTGTGATTATTCAATTGATGGACTGATTCAGACTTTCACCTTCCGTCCTCGTAAAAGCATTTGGACATATCAAGAAATTTACAAAAACAGGATAACAGCAAACACCTACAATGGCCAGGAAATACAATCACATGCCACATTTTATAAGCAAACAGCATCAGAAAAACAACAATGAAAACAAGAGACAAACATAAATAACGAGAGGAACTCGGGATAGCGGGACTTGGTACTGGCACAAGTAAAAGCCAGCGGTAGGGTTAAACTAGTTAATGGGTACTCAAACCTCCCCTTTTCTATGGATTTATATAAAATTATGCTTTTCTGAAGGCAGTATGTTTTTTATACCTTTTTTTACATCAATTAGTTTCTTCCATACACAGGATTGAAATTTATAATCAAAACATGTTTGTTGATTTTTTCTTGTCACTTCCATTTTAGATCGGTAAAAATGGACCACGATTTTGAACTTAAGGCTTTAAAAGTAAAGCACAGAATTTCTACAATTTAAAGCTTTCTTAAAGCTGAACATCTTCTGTACTCTCAGAGCACATTTTGGATGATCATTATTATATTGCTGTTGTTTCAATGCTTTAAAGGGAGGGTTCAAAAGTGTCAGAATCTCTCGCCTCACGATATAACCAAATTATCACGAGATGCTTATCCTTCTAAATATACGTCCTTGTTCTAACCTTCATGTGCTTTGCTTTTTATCCAAAAAAAATGAAGTAATACATTGCCGGAATAAATTCCCTGTTTCAAATCCCTTGTTGTACAGGGAAAGGATTTGCATAAACTTCTAATGTATAGCTTGAGATGTCTTGACGTGAGTCAGGGAATATACACAGTCGTTATGTTTTGTCACTGCTTGGGAGTTGAGAAACGATTTACTGTACTTAAGACTTATAGTGTAGTTATTAACACATTAACCAGCCTTACACGACCGGGAAGTAATGTAACACAAAGTGTGCTGCAACTCCCCTGGGTCTGCATGAAATGTGGAACGTAAATTTCATATTGGATACACAGCTTTTTTCACATAACAAAATACCGAGGTTATTATGTATGCACATTTCGACAACTTATGTCTCATCAGTGCACATCATATCAAGCGTTTAGATTTTATCTGCACTGATGAGACATAAGTTGTCGAAATGCGCATATGTAGAAAGTAAATTCACAGTAACTTCGGTATGTAGTTATCAATACGTTTGGAAATCCATGAACCAAAATATGTGTAAAAGCTGATAGAGAACAAATTACCAATAAGATCTGAATAGGAAAAGCCAAAATCAGATGAGGGCAGAGCTATGCAAGAGGGAGTTACTTCTTAGGTTTTAACAAAATTTTAACAAATTAAGATATTGCAAATTTTCAAATAATATCTGTTTTCGGGCCAGCACAAAAGTACTGGCTACTGGGTTGGCGACTACCCTCGAGGCTTACAGTCCACCAGCAGTGGCATCAGAATAAAGGTAATAAGTACCAAAATACCGAGGTTATTTCAAATTTAGGTTCTGCATATGCTCATTTCGACAACTTATGTCTTAGCAGTGCAGCTCTGATATATTCGCTCTAATCTTACCCGCAGTGAAATTTCATCGCATCATTATGTGGAAAACCTCTTTTTTGACATATTTAAAATAAAATAAATACGGTCTTGGATCCGGCAAAATTACAAACTTTGCCTGTACTGACAAGGTGCAGGTTTTTTTTTTTTTTTTTCGTTGTTTTTTTTATTTATGTTTTTGTATAACAATATCAATATGAAATGCTCTATTGGTAAATTCGGACAATTTGACTTTTGAAGTGTATCGTCTTTGGATTATTTGTTTTTTATCTAACGCGTCGGTAATCACTTATTTTACCATACCAGTAATATAGTTTTTTTTTTGTTAGTCGGACATTTTTAATAATAAGTAAACAACTAGATCACAGGAAAATTAAAAATAAGTTTTACATTTTTCCTTAACAAAAGAAAAACAATTTAAACCTTAGAACATTAAAATTCAAGAGCAAAAAAAAAAAAAAAAAAAATAAAA
>MJUU01003197.1:12510-23587 GCA_002080025.1 Modiolus philippinarum | reverse complement strand
GGTTTTTGTAATAACTTGAATACCTATATCAGGCACATAGTTTTTTTCTACTAAGTTGATATTATTTAACAATAAAACCAGATAACTGAAGCATTGAAACATTAATTCAAAAGTAAAAAAAAATATTGCTAAAACGGTTCATCAATTTTTTTTGTAACAACATTGTTGCAACGAAGTTTGGGGAGACTTATTGTTTTCACTCAATTTTTATTATTATTATTAAGTCTCCCAAACGAAGTTGGGAGACTTATTGTTTTTGTTGCGTTTCTTATTAAGTCTCCCAAACGAAGTTTGGGAGACTTATTGTTTTTGTTGCGTTTCTTATTATTATTATTATGTCGCCCCAGACGTAGTCGGGACGACTTATTGTTTTTTGTCCGTTTCTCTATTATTATTATTATTATTACGCTTTCTTTCTTCCAATGATTTTTGTCCGGCTTCGTTCTCAGAGATGCCTGAACAGAATTCATTCATATTTGGTACAAAGTTGGAACACCTAATGAAGTTGTGCCTCCACCAAAAGAAAAAAAAAATGGCTGCCATTTTCAAGATGGCTACCCAGTTACGTCAGTGTTTTGCATATGTCGGATTTCCATAAAAATCATCAAATCTCAAACATGCCTTGACAGATTTCATTCATATTTGGCAAAAAGTTGAATCACTATTAAAAGATGGGCATGCAGCAAAAAAAAAAAAAATCAAAATGGCCAACAATTCCAAGATGGCTGCCAAAATACGTCGAAATTTCAACTTTGTCCGATTTCAACGAAATTTGATTTCTAGGTAGATTTTGACGCTGCAAATAAGATTGAAGCATCAAATTGGCTGCCAGGGGCAACATCAGCTATTGCTTGCAATTGCAAATTCAGTTATACTTCCATCTTTCATTCTTCTCGTCGCAATGAACTTGTCCGAAGCAGATCTCATAGACCGTTAGACCTAGAGGTTTCAAACTTGGCATACTAATGGCCGCAGGTATCTTGAAGTGCAATCTTCAAACATTTTTCAAAAGGGGGTCCATTAAGGGTACTTTGGGGGGTATCAAAAAGGTGGGATCGTCCAATAGTAACCCTATGGGAAATTGAAATTTTGAAAGTTTTTCCACCATATTTTTCACTGTTTCCCAAAAACTATTAACACTAGCTCCATGAAACTTCATCAGAAAGATTAGGGTCATGTAAGAAAAGGTTCCACAGCATTGGAAATTTCAAAATAACTACTGTTGCCATGGAAACCATACCAAAAAAATGGAAATTTTGGGAAAATAGTAGTTTCTGTTTATAATAGTATTTTAATTATAGCAATATGTATTACTTAGATTATAAGGGGAACCGCTGCCCAAATTTTTTAGGAAAGGGTCTGAAATTGGGTGTAATGGACAAAAGAGCACTTTGTTCCTATGGAAACAAAACCAGAAATGTATTTTTTTGTTGAAAAATTGAGTTTCCTCATAAAAAAAAGAATTTTGAGAAATATGTATTACATAGGTTATAAGGGGAACCCCTGCCCAAATTTTCTTTGGAAAGAGATCAGAAATTGGATGTAATGGACAAAAGAGCATTTGGTTGATATGGAAACAAAACCAAAAGCATATTTTTTTGGAAAAATCAGGTTTTCTGATAAAAAAGAAGGAATTTTGAGAAATATTTATTACATAGCTTATAAGGGGAACCCCTGCCCATTTTTTTTTTTTTGAAAAGGTCTGAAATTTGATGTAATGGACAGTAGAGCACTTTGTTCTCATGGAAACAAAACCAGAAACGTATTTTTTGTTGAAAAATTGAGTTTTTTGACAAAAAAGGGAATTTTAAGAAATATGTATTTAAATAAGTTATAAGGGGAACCCCTGCCCAAATTTTCTTTGGAAAGAGATCTGAAATTGAAAGTAATGGACAAAAGAGCATTTGGTTGATATGGAAACAAAACCAAAAGCATATTTTTTTGGAAAGATCAGGTTTTCTGATAAAAAAGAAGGAATTTTGAGAAATATGTATTACATAGCTTATAAGGGGAACCCCTGCCCAATTTCTTTTTGGAAAGGGTCTGAAATTGGTTGCAATGGACAAAAGAGCACTTGGTTGACATGGAAATAAAACCCCAGAAGCATATTTTTTTTAGTTGAAAATTGAGATTTCTTGTAAAAAAGGGAATTTTGAGAAATATGTATAACATAGGTTATAGGGGAATCCCTGCCCAATTTTTTGGGGGAGAGGGTCTGAAATTTGGTGTAATGGACAAAAAAGAGCATTTGGTTGTGATAAAATCAAAACCAGAAGTTTTTTTTTTTGTTGTTGAAAAATCAGGTTTTGTGATTAAAAAAGGGAATTATGAGATATATGTATTACATAGGTTATAAGGGGAACCCCTGCCCATTTTTTTTTTCAAAAGGGAGTCTCGTAATGCCTTGGTATCCGATATGGGAGTTCGTTTGGGAGACTTTTGTGTTTCGCTTGCGAACACAATTATTACTTGTTATTGTTATTATTATTATTCCATCTTTCTCTATTCTCGTCGCAATGAACTTGTCCATTGAAAATCCCAGAGACCATATGACCTAGAGCTTTCAAACTTGGTAGCATACTATCCCCATGTATCTAGATGTGCAGTGGGAAAACATTTTTCAAAGGGGTTGTATTTAGGGTACTTTTGGGGGTGTCAAATGGGGTTGGAGTCATCCTATAGTAATCCTATGGGAAAACGAAATTTTGAATGATTTTCATCATATACTTCATTGTTTCTCAAAAACTATAAACACTAACTCCATGGAACTTCATTGGAAAGATGAGGGTCATGTAAGAAAAGGTTCCACAGCATTGAAAATTTCAAAATAACTACTGTTACCATGGAAACCCTAACAAAAAATGGAAATTTTAGAAAAATAGTAGTTTTTGTGGATAATAGTATATTGATTACAGCAATATGTATTACTTACATTATAAGGGGAACCCCTGCCCAATTTTTTTTTGGAGAAGTGTTTAAAATATTTGTAATTGATGGGAACATTTCAAAATAACTATGGTTGCCATGGAAACTAGCCAAAAAACATCGAATTTTGAGAAAATCGTAATTACTGTTGATAATTGTTAATTGTTGTAGTTTTTATTCCAGCTATATGCATTACTTTGGTAATAAGGGTAACCCCTGCCCAATTTTTTTTTAAAAAAAGGTATGAAATTCTATGTAAAGGTTAATAGTGCATTAGGTTGCCATGGAAACCAAGCAAGAATCCTATCATTTTAAGAAAAACGTGCTTTCTTCTGCATGT
The DNA here is from genome assembly GCA_002080025.1 of Modiolus philippinarum. Taxonomy (NCBI): domain Eukaryota; kingdom Metazoa; phylum Mollusca; class Bivalvia; order Mytilida; family Modiolidae; genus Modiolus; species Modiolus philippinarum. The sequence continues at coordinate 20,322 of MJUU01003197.1, read as the reverse complement.
AATAATTTGATTCCAGCAATATTCCAGCAACTAATTTGTAAGGGAAACCCCTGCTCAATTTTTTTGAGGGATTCTCGTAATGCCTTGAAATCCGATATGGGAGTTCGTTTGGGAGACTTTTGTGTTTTGCTTGCGAACACAATTATTACTTGTTTTTCTTGTTCTTCTTCTTGTCTTTCCGCCAAAATTGTGTCCACGCATTTCCTCAGAGACCACCGGATGGATCTTGACCAAACTTCATAGGAACATGGACCACTATCCCAAAAGGTACAATCCGTTCTTGGAATTTTCAAAATGGCACCGGTTGCCATGGAAACGGCAAAAAAGGCGGAAAAATCCAAGTGCTCAGACTTGGATGAAAATTTACAGGAAGGTTGCTTAGGACATGTGGAAAGAGTTTCCGCTGTCCAAGATTTCAATATGGCACCGGTTGTCATGAAAATGGTAAAAAAGGCGGGAAAATCAAAGTGTTCAGAATTGCTTACCGAATTTCTTCATATGTAGTATAAATGTACAATAAGATGAGAGGAGAGAATTTATTTGAAAATAAATCTCAAAATGACCACAATGTCCCACTATCACGTTGACTGTTGTACATGTACATACGAAAACGATAATAGCATCAATTACCAGCAACTTTTCATCAGAGGTTCCATGTCGAGTTGTCGAAGGGCTAGTAAACGCTTAGTTGTGCCGTACACAAGACAGAGACATCGGCCAATATTATATTTTTATGTTATATGTATATGTTATCGGGCTTTGACATGCAGCTGTGTATCGTAAAATATCATCCCTTTAGCCAGAATATGATGCACATGGGTGCCAGTCTTCGTATTATGGCGATCGGGATGATATGTTGAAAAACTACAGCTGTCAAAAGCCCTGTGACTTAATTTGTTTTCAAGTTATATTTGTAATTTGGAAGGATTCTAATTCTCGCATACAACAAATGTAGTTGCGTGGGTAATCCCGACGTTCATGTCTTTTTGCCTTTTCATCAATTTTCAATCTTGTATAGTTATGTTATATTTTTGGTATTTCATCATTCTATCAGCGAAAGTGAATCTTCTGATCGAAGTTTTAGAAATAATGTCGAGTTTGAATGTTGGAACCCCCTTGAGTATTACGATAAAATATCGTTCCTTGGAACATTTATGAAGCCAAAGTGTGAAAAATATGACACAGTTTCTGTAGTTTTTCTGACGTCCAGTCAATTACTTAGATTTAATGAGGTTTACTCATGACCATACGTACCTGGTCGAGAAGTTTGTTGACCGAGGCCAACGTCTGAGGGTAACCAATACTTGAGCAAGCCCATAAAGTCACGATTGTCCGAAAGTAAAGTACACGTGCATAAACGGTTTATGAAATGTAAAAAGGAAATTTGTTTTTTGTTGATTTGAAAGAATTGCATTTCAGTACTTGTCTTCATATGATAAATAAAAAGAAGAGAGAACATTTTAAACACTGTTAAACAGTATATTATATATTCAACAAAAAGTTATATCTTAATTTCTGGAGTTTCATTGTAGAAAACGATTTATATCAGGTCTAATGACGATCAAACAAAAACGATGATTTTAGTGCTGATATAACCCTGGAACTAATATTGCATGTCCCACATATCCAGCAAATGTAGTCCATATCAACTTATATTTGCTTATGTGTATGCAATTTTGTAAACAGAACAAAAATACTTTCTAAAAAACTACTTCACAATGCAGTGCACAATAGTCTACCTTATAAATAAAGGAAGATTGACAACTTATTAAAAGCAATCTCATAGAACTCAGGACTTCCACTTTATTGCATCTTACTGAGCCCAACGTCTGCAAAAAAAAAAATACTTGCGGGAATTCTGTATTAAACTTCCCGTATGATCATAATTTTGACACGTCTTTACCAATTGTAGGTAAAAAAATGAATATTTAAAGGATTTCTAATAAAAATTTCAGCTCTCCCCGCTCGGCAATTTTCACATCATTTTCCTGGTTTACGTCCAATCCTCTCCCCCATTCCCAAAATCATTGATACGCATCGCATTGTCGATTAAAAATTGCACATTAACAGAATAGTGCTAACCCCTTTTGTAAATTTCTGAATTTTTTTATGGACGGCTTGCCATAAATGTGTTATACTATTAGTTTCGTCCTCGTAATTTATATTCTCTATCTATAAGAGATCCTTATATTGCCATGTTTTCTGGATTTATATTTTTGGTTGTTGCTTTCGTATTCATACGGAAATTTATCTATTTACAAACACCAAAAAGTACCCAGAATCAATTAATGAATGAACTTAACACAAGAACACAGTAAAAAAGTGGTCAAGTAACGAATAGCTTAATCGTAAAATATAATTGATGTTTGAGATATATATATATATTGAACTTCAGCAAAAGACAGGAAAATGAAACTTTCTGTGACAAAGAACATACCTTGATGGTATTTGTCCTATAATTCGTAAATCTTTACTGAGGCATCTTCACTTCAATTTAGAATTTTTTTCGTGCACCAACAGTTGATCAAAAATCGTTTTATTCAATGAACAACTAGAACCATTTCAAAAGTACTTTATTCACGAAATATATAAACTGAAGAATATACATAATCTAATGGTTATTCTTTAGTGATAATTTCATCTTTTTCTGTGTTTCATGATACGATCGTCTTCGGTACATTGTGATTATTTACAATTTCTTTACTTTTAACTTACGTCAGTATAGTTTCAAAACGGCGCCGGTGACAGTTCAAATTTTGAAATGGGATAGAGTATTATCGTTATTTGAAATCCAGATTTGTCAATTGTCACAAATTTGTTGTCACCACAGGACTTCTGTGACATCTAAAACGGGCGTAGATAACAAAGACAACCCGTGACTTATGGACGACAACTGTTTCCAGATGTTTATCCGATTATTATACGCAAAGGGCAGAGTTTATCTACAGTTTATTCTTTATTGAACATGTTGATAAAGATTCATGTACATGCAAGCTATATGCATAACAATGTTGTTTCTAACAATACATGGGTTGAGCATTTGCGGGATTGCTCATTATTTTAGCCAAACAAGGAAGAATCTGGTACAAAACTGGTTCCAGGACGCTGATAGACGAATATAGTAATTTCTTCATTCTATTCAAGGTTCATTTTTTGTTGGGGGGAAATGTTCCTCCTGGATTTCTTTGTTAGTTTAAAACGAGTTTTTACCCATATGTTGAATAACAATGTAAGATTTGTTGGTAGAAAATATCTGTCCCTTGGTCCAACGTTGGATGACGTCATTTTTAGTTCGCCTCAACGAAGTTGAGAAGGACTATTGGAGTACCCCCGGCGTCCGCGTCTACGTCCACGTCCGCGTCCGCATTTAGGTATATATATCTTGGTAACTATGCAGGGTAGGATCATCAAACTTTGTATACAGATGCATCTTGGGCTATCTCACAGTCTCCAAGAAAATTGGTACTCTTTGAGCTGTATTTTCCGCTTGAATGACTTACATTCAAGTTTACATCTGAGTTCAGATCTCAGTCACTATACATGGTAGGATCACGTAACCTTGCATATGCATGCATATCTGATGGTAGATCAGCATCCAGGCAAAATTAGGTCTCTTTGACCTACATTTTCCGCTTGAACGACTTACATTCAAGTTTACGTCTGAGTTCAGATCTCAGTCACTATACATGGTAGGATCATGTTACCTTGCATATGCATTCATCTCTGATGGTAGGTCAGCATCAAGGCAAAATTAGGTCTCTTTGACCTATATTTTCTGCTTGAACAACTTACATTCAAGTTGACGTCCAAGTTCAGATCTCAGTCACTATACATGGTAGGATCATGTTATCTTGCATATGCATGCATCTCTGATGGTAGGTCAGCATCCAGGCAAAATTAGGTCACTTTGTCCTATATTTTCCGCTTGAACGAATTACATTCAAGTTTACGTCCCAGTTCAGATCACAGTCACTATATATGGTAGGATCATGTAACCTTGCATATGTATGCAACTTTGATGGTAGGTCAGCATCCATGCAAAATTAGGTCACTTTGACCTATATTTTCCGCTTGAACGACTTACGTTCAAGTTTTTGGACGAGTTCAGATTTCAGTCACTTTACATGGTAGGATCATCTAATCTTGCATATGCATGCATATCTGATGTTAGGTCAGCATCAAGGCAAAATTGGGTCAATTTGACACATATTTAATGCTTGATTGATTAACATTCAAGTTTTTGGATGAGTTCAGATCTCAGTCACTATACATGGTAGGATCTTGTAACTTTGCATATGCATGCAACTCTGATGGTAGGTCAGCATCCAGGCAAAATTAGGTTACTCTGACAATGTGCCATAACGAGGCGAACTCTGTAATCGTTGATTACCTATGTTTCCTCCTGCTGACCCCAAATGACCTCCTCTAAAATGATGAGTCAAATCCGGAATGGAAACCATGCGCAACCCATGTTTTATATATCCCTTTTGTCAAAGTAAGGCCACATCACGTTAATTATTAGGGATCACTGGAAGAAGTGTGGCGGGAAGAATTGGCTTTTACTAGTATATTTTATTTTTGTCATGCCTTTGACTGTGTACCCCTAATGTCAGATATTGCAAAAAAAAATACAAAGTTGAACAATTATATTTTTCATAAAAATAGTTTTAATTACAGCAAAATCAAATTCAATAACAAAAGGCACATCATCAATATTTGCACAAATGATATGCAAAACAAAATCTTTCTACCCTAAAAACTGTAGATTAATTATAGGAGTTGCCTAGACAAATTGTGTACCCTCCATGCCAATTTCTTTAAAAAAATTACTAAGTTCAATGATTTAAATTTTTTTGGAAACTTTAAAACTGTAGGAGATCTTGCTTGGACAAACTGTGTATTCTCTATGAGAAAAATCACAAAAAACTAAGTTCAACTACTTACATGTATAATTTCAGAAAAATTTAACAAAATCAAAATCACTACCAAAAGGCACATCTTCAATATATGCCAAAATGATCTCTTAAATAAAAACTCTTGGAGAAATAGCATGGACAAACAATTTACCCTCCGACTTATCGTGGAGGGGGCATAAAAAAAAACGCAAAATGGTCCTGAAGTCCAGAAACAGTTAACATCTGTCAGATTTATTTCGCCATAAACTTTTAACAATTTAATTAGCTGAAAAGCTTAAACACATTAACAGAGTAGGTCTGCCCCCCTTTCAATCAAACAGTGAAGCTGACGATATACACTTTGTACAATTCAACATACATGTATATAGGTCAGTATTACTGTAATTTATTATTTGTTCCCCTAACCAAAGTGAGACTCAATTAGCCAGGTATGGGTGGTTAGATTAGAGAAAAAATACTTTCACAGAAAGTGATTTTACCACTCTTTCTAACAAAAAGGAATTCAGATATATATAGAAAAAATAATTGGCCTAGTCTCACATGTCTAATAAGCCAATAAAATATTATGGGTGGCAGGGTTCTCTCTGGATATAAGGTAGTTTTTTTATGGGGGGAACAAACAATGGTGTTTATTTCGCTGAATTTGATTACTCTTTATTTAGGGGCCAACTCCGACATGCCGTTGGTTGTGGGGTTTTCTCACCGTTCATTTAAGATCTTATGGTGGCTTTGAGTTGTTATTACTCTCCTTTGGGTCGTTGTCTCTTTGACACATTCCCCGTTATCTTGATTAACTCCCTTTTCCCTAAATATTTTTCTCTTTTGTAAACTACATATAAAATTTCTTTTAATCAAAGAGTGACGTACAATTTTTAGAAAAGGCTGCAAATGCAAGATAATTTGCCAAAAAAGAATAGGGGTTAAGCATGTTAAGAGAAATGAAATTACAGGCTCGACAGTCTCTGAGTTTCTAGTTTTAAAGGAAAAATTAATATGAAGCACTGCATAATCATGATAAAAGATTCAACATTTTCACCCCTTGCTCATCATTTATTTAAGAAATAGATATTAGTACCTCTACACAATGTATTGAGCAATCACTGCCTGGGAAAAGAAAGAGAACGTTATGAAAGAATAACAGATAGTCATGGGAAGTCAGTTGTTTTACCCCGCTCTGACAGAATCTGCCAGTTTTGTCAACTTGACTTGGTTGAGGATGATATGCACTTTTTATTTAAATGCCCCTTATATAATGATATTAGGAAAGAATTTTATGAAAGTATATTTAAGAAATTTCCTAATTTTAAAGAATTGAATGACATTAATCTTTTAATATGGTTTATGTCAAATGAAAATCTACAATTTATTTCTAGATTATGTGAATTTCTAGAAGTTTTATATAAAATAAGGAAAGACACATGCGAATCAGTAGACTAATTAATATGTTAATATTTTCAATATGTAATTTATCGCATTTTGTCATTTAACTAAAGCTAACAAGAAGAGTTGCAATTTGTCCTCATTTGGATACTGTCAAGTCTAGCTATTTACATTGAGTTATCTCTCATTATATGGTTGACTGACTCTCCGCCCGTTTTAATATTAAATTTTGCATGTTCTGTGTCCAATCATCTTTGATCAGTGTACGTGAAAGGTGCAGATGATTTATGTTGAATGAATGTGTATGTTATTTTGATTGAATATGCCCGTTGTGGGCCCTTTGATTAGGTCAATAAAATTATTATTATTATTATTATTATTGTTTATACTATAGGTTGGCTCTTTTTGGTGCATATTTTAACGACCTTCAGCAAGGGATAAAATGTCACTTTAAGTGTAAATTGTGGTAGACATGGTAAAACAATAGAAATATATGGTTATTTTGTTTCAAATAGCTAGGACAAATAGCGCTACTCCTCCTGAACCTCAAGTAGAATGTTATGTTACACAAGCTTGCAAGTGCAATATATATTCTATGAGGAATAATAATCAGTCCGGGGCATCATCAAAATCAGTTATAAATTTTATAACGATTTTCAGTTATTTTCATTCAATAAGTAATGGAAAATGGTTATTTTTTAATTTCCTTTGATCTTTAAATCCTGATTGTGGCCATAATAAATTTTTCTCATTTGTGTTGGTATTTTTCTTTGATAAATTAACATTTCCCTGATAATTTGAAACCATAACATCTGATATGCACCATCAAGAAGATCCTACGCAAGTTCGTCAAAGTCAAGCCCCTAAGGGACTTTAAATGCCATTTAAATGTTCATTATCTAATATTAGCAGATCATTGATAATTGGGATGTTTTACTTCATCAATATCTTTTGAAATTTACACAAACCATGTGGTTTTGTTGTTCAAGTTTCTTGAATCAGAGCGTGTTGAAAATTTGACATAATGCAGTAAGAAATAACCAAATTCAGTTATTTCTGTACTTTTTGCTAAGGGAGATAATTCAAAAATGGAAAAATCTAACCAATAAAGGATATAAAATTGATAACTGTTTTTGATGATGCCCCTGACTGATAATATTCCCCTATATTCATGCAATAACCCTTTTATTGTATAGCAAAGCTAAAATTCTTGTTAATAAGGTTTTTTTGTTGTCAATGATGTCATGAAATTTAAGTCATATTTGCACTAGTGCAATATGGAATTTTATTGCATGCTTACTTTTGGTTGCTTTCTTAGGGAAATATGGTGTTGCTATACAATAAGACTGAATATTGAATACTTTTCGTGGAAATATTAGGTTTTAAACATTGTAAGATAGATAAGCATTGCAAAGAAAAATTGAAAAGGGCGTCTCTGTGCTTGTTTAAAAATAACTTTTATTGAATATATCACATATTTCTTAAGGGACTGACCATTTAACTTGAAGGGGGGGGG
>MJUU01003195.1:116834-140618 GCA_002080025.1 Modiolus philippinarum | reverse complement strand
AAAAAAAAGTTGCTTAATGTCTGTATTTTATTATGTATTCATTTATATGTTTTCATTTTTGTTTATTCTATTTCATTTATTCATTTGTTTTGTTCTACGAACATATACACAATATTCGTTCACATTGAGTTAGACTGATTCTTCCCTCTGGAAATATGAAATAAAGACGAAAATGGAAATAAAAATAAAAGTTTTCAAATACTCACGAAATTTATTTATTTATTCATTTATTTTTTCCACATGCCTATCTAAGATCAGAAGTTAAGAACTTTTCCAAAAGATTTATTGCCTTTCGAAATAATAATTTAGAATGGTGGATACATTACGAACATGACCCAAATGTTGGAAATTGTCTATTAAGCATAATTAAAAACCACTTCGTTATGTCATGGACTGATTTAAAGCAGATGTAGGGAGCATATGTCCCCTTTTACCGCCAAAGGAAAAAATTTCGTAGGAATTCCGTATTAACTACCCGTATATCCGTTAGCAACATAAATGTATCTACGAATTGTACTTAAAAGTGAAATAATTTGTTCAATTATGTTGTGCAGTTGCCAAAATTAACATGCAGAATGATATGCTAAATAGACGAATAAATCAGCTAAAAAGCTGTTTGTTTCTCTCTTTGATTATTTAGCTGATAGATTTTTTATACAAATATTTCGCAAAAAATATAATATTTTGTTATAGATGATAGAAAAATGTATCTTGCTCTGTGCACATTTTATGAATTTATGATAAATCCTTTCTCCGTGATATTTCACTCTTCAGTCGTGTTCATTTTAGCTATTTATACATCTGAAACATGTGAAGTGATAGCGATATACAGGACAATAAAAAATACGGTGCCATAACACAAACATGGACGTCACGTCCTTACAGCAACTTGGCGTGCACCTTTACGTTTGTAATATTTGGCAACGTCACAGATGTAACGTCTTTTTGGTCTGTTTTAAAATTTTGGCAGTGAAAGGGTTAAATTTGAGCGTTACCGCCTGAGCAAAGCGTGTAGCGAACAGGGAGTCAGTCTAGACGTTGAAAACGAGAAGCAGTTGTTTTCATTGCAGGAACTTTTTAAATTAATTGTAATAATCCTCTTGCTATGTATCGTTCACTACAATCATGGGTACTGTTAAAGTGAGAAACGCAATCGAAACGAAACGAAACGAAATGCAACGAAACGAAACGAAATGCAACGAAACGAAACGAAATACGGCGAAACGAAACGAAATGAAAATTGAAGAAACGAAACGAAACGAAATTTTGACTAAATCAAACAAAACGAAATGAAAAATAAAGCTAGAGCCTCAAATACTGAGCCTGTATCGCTCACCTGACAAAGATGCTTTTAAGCCTTGACTATGTTGATGACCAAAAATGTTTTTCCTATAGGGTCTAATGTTAACCTATGTTATCTACTGACATCAATTTTTTTGTCAGATTGAATTGAAATAAGTCTTCTTTGTTAATTTCTTTCCATACATTAGTCCAATACAGTTAAGTTAAATTTGCTTTCATGGTTTCAGAGTAGATGGTGAAAATGAAGATTTTCCAATAGGATCCTATGTTAAACTATGATCCGTGCTGGCCACCATGTTTTTTTCGGATCAAAACAAAACGAGCAATTTTAGTTATGGATCTTCCATACATCATTCCTGTATAGTTTGGGTGAATTTGCTTCATTGGTTTCAGAGGAAAAGATGAAAATGTGATTTTCCCATTGGCTCCAATGTTAAAACTATGTTCTACGCTGGCAGCCATCTTTTTATCGGATTTGAACGAAATGAGCAATCTTTGTTAAGGACCTTCCATACTTCATTCCTGCAAAGTTAGGTTACATTTGCTTAAGCGGTTTCAGAGGAGAAGATGAAAATGTGATTTTCCCATAGGGTCCAAAATTAAACTATGTTCCATGGTGGCAGTTATGGTTTTTTTTTCAGATCTGAGGGAAATGAGCAATCTTTGTTAAGGACCTGTAGTAAATCATTCCTGTAAAGTTTGGTTGAATTTAATTCAGTGTTTTCAGAGGAGAAGATGGAAATGTGGTAATTTTCCCATAGGGTCTAATGTAAACTATGCTCCGTGCTGGCGGCCATGTTTTTAATCGGATCGGAATGAAATAAGCAGTCTTTGTCAAGACCTTCCAAACATCATTCCTGTAAATTTTTGTTGAATTTGCTTCAGCGGTTTCAGAAAAGGAGATGAAAATGTGATTTTCAAATAGGGTCCACTGTTATTCTATGTTCCATGTTGGCGGCCAAGTTTTTTTTATCGGATCCAAATGAAATGAGCAATCTTTGTTAAGGACCTTTATTACATCATTCCTGTAAAGTCTGGTTGAATTTGCATTTGCGGTTTCAGAGGAGAAGATGAAAATGTGATTTTCCCATGCAGTCCAATGTAAAACCTACGTTTCGCGCTGGCGACCATGTTTTTTATCGGATCTGAACGAAATGAGCAATCTTTGTAAAGGACCTTTAGTACATCATTCCTGTAAACTTTGGTTGAATTTGCTACAGTGGTTTCAGAGGTGAAAATGATTATGTGAAAAGTTAACGGACGACGGACGGACGGACGGATGCCGGACGACGAACGAAGGACGACGCACGCAAAGTGATGGCAATAGCTCACACTGACCCTTCGGGTCAGGTGAGCTAAAAAGGTCAAAAAAGATGTTTTTGTTTGACTTCTTTTCACCCACAGACACACGCTAGGATTTATTATATAGCTGTCTTTGATTTTACACTAAATTTGCAAGGAAATCACAACAGCTAACGTATTCACCTGCCCGGGAGTTTACTTTATTTCATGACGTCTTATCAGTGTATTGAACTTTATAATAAAATATGGTCTTTTGTTTCAATGAGTACGGCTTTTTTATTGACCTGGAAGCACAGATATTCCCCTCGACCGATAGTCGCCGTGAATATTTGGTTACAGGTCAATACAAGAGCGTAAAAGGCCATAATGGTATAATATCTACCAACGGCTTGGCTAGGATTCCTCTTTTATAACTAAAGTCCCTTTTGAATAAGGTGTTTGCTGGCAATATTAAGATCTTTGTAACATATTGGATAGGAAACTGAAAGGATGACAATGGATTTTTGTTCTGTATTGACTCTTGGTTTTGTTAATTTAAAGGGTTGTTTAGACAAAATTTCTCGTTCTGCATTTTTGGAAGAGTCATGCACCTCCAAAAAGGCGGATGAATTGTTATTCGTTTTCTGCTTAAAGTGAGTCGGGTTCCAATTACCTCAAACTTTAGAGTTTTTGTATGTGTTCCAGAATAGAATCATATATTGTACTAATTTCCAAAATCACAGGCCCCGACTTTGACCTGATGGAACCATACTTGAAAGTTGTTGAAAATAATTTGTGAGCCCTTTCATGTTTTAGGTCAACAGCTGACAGTGTATTTCAAGTTAAATTTGGTGCTAAACCTCTGACCTTGGCAACCGTCAATTACGAAATGTGGGAAATGGTCAAAATGCATCTTGACATTTTTTTGGCCATCAACTTCCTATTGGGACCAATGAATATTTTCCTTCCATACTATGATATCACATATTCATAAGAGAAAGTATCCGGTCCTATTAGGCAACTGACCCACGGCGCACCTCTACGGTGGGACTTAGTAATGGTCTGTTTCCATCCGTCTGTCCCAAATTCTTCGTATTAGTTCAAAACACATTCCCATTTTAATGCAATAAATTGTGTAGTAGTAGACTTGCTGCCATTATAAAATTTTTAATGCCCACTATTTTCCGAGTTTTGTCAAATTTGTTTTCCTTTATTACCGTCAAAGTCAATGTAAAGTGTTTCAAGTTTCCCAGTGTGTGACGGGGGAACATAGCTGCATGTACTAATTTTTTAACGATGGAAAAACAATTATGTAACAAAGTTTGGTGTAAATTGGAATAGTTCTTTCTGAGAATAGAAATCATTGTACACACGTCAAATGTAAATCGTGTTTTTGTTCTTTTCGCCCTCTGGCTGACTATTGACTGGCATGTTGATCATACTACTAGTTTGGTCGTTTTTTGTGCATTGTCACGGAGATACTTGAATACCCATAGTAACTAACAGTTTGAAGAAGACCCCTCAAGAACTTTTGTGACAAAGTTTGGTTACAATTGTCTTGGAGGTCTCACTGGAGAAGTAAGTCTGATAGTGTCTTGCCTGTTAAACTATATTTCCCCATGGCAGTTATTTTAAATAGGACCTGGATATGTCAAACACAGTTTTGAAAGAGATTGATTCACGGAACTACGAGATACAGAAGCTCCAAGCGTCTTCATTGGTTCTGTAGCTTAAGAGACATAAAGAAAATGTGTCCAAGGGGCACGGATGTGACCGCCAGATAGATTTTGGCAAGCAGGAAGCAGACGAGCGACGGACTTAAAAAAGGGGAAACGGTACAAATCATCATACCAAAGCTTTAGACCAAATATTAAATCATTAATGCATACTCAAGCTGAGAAATCCTTGACGTAATTTTTAATAATTGGCTGTAATGGAAAAAAAATCAAACTTATCGTCAAACAGGAAATAGATGAGTAAAGGACTTGAAAAGTTAAGACACTGTACAAAAGGAAGGGTCAATCCTGCTGAACTCTCCTGGATTCGCAAATGTTGGTTATTTTAAGAAAATTCTAATAGATTAACCATTCACACACATTTTCCTTCCCGTGGCAACCAATACAAAACGGGCTTTTCCGGCGTCCGACTAACTACGGTAAATCTTTATTCAAGGAATCCTTGTTTTCAGAAGTACAGGGTTATCTTTGTACAACATATTTGCTTTTTTTTATTATCATTTCCTCTTAATTTCTGGTGTTCGTTATTTGCCATTTATCGTAAAATCTATAAAAAATGGCACGTTGGAGTCTAATTCAAATTTCTGATTCCTACTGACTTATAAATATTTTACTTTTGGAACTCCCATACATGGTATTACTATATAGTGTGACGGGAAAGCATGATTCGGGCACTCGGGTCAGCCGCATAACCGATCGAATCTACATACTACAGCACAGACAGTCTGTCTTTTCACAAAAGTAACATCTTTCTGTTTAAAAATTTAAAAGTTCTGAAATTTTCAGCGAACGAAAACTTAGAATGAGCACAGTGTGCGAGTGAGATACGCAAGGTATAGAGTTTAATATTTCAGTCACGAGATGAATATTTCAAATAAACAGCTTCGAATTACTTACGCTCTTTATAATATAGATCTTTAAAATTCTATCAGTGTATACAATACATTATTTTTTACGTCAGTAATAAACGACGTTAAAATAACAACGACGTTAGCGACGGCGACGGTATTGACACACCCCGACAGTGACTAGAAATCCTTTATTTCACAATTGACAAAAATAGTGGAAAAATACGGTAAATCACTGCTATGTATATAATGAAATTTTTTTTCATATTGCACGCCGAAATGTCAGTGGGTAGGGAGTACGAGTGTCAGAAATTTTGTGATAAGAAGTAAAATTTTGACCTTTTGTATTGAAGAACTTTGCTTATAGATTTGCAAAATGTTTTGCTCATATAGCAAAAAATTTTGCAAATCTATGTACGAATTTTTGAGATTTAAGACATCAAAATTTTTGCTGGAAACAGTTATCTCTAGAATTTTCCTTCAATTTCCACTAGCGGTTTATATGCCTTAAAATATATGAAATTATAATTGGAAGTTTACATTGCATAAAATTTTATACATTATATGCAATTTAAAGTGAAGCGGCTATGACCATGAAAGTATGATAAATATGCAAAAACTTAAACCCTGTTTGAGTGGTTAAAACCCCAAGGATATCGAATATTTCTGAAATCTGACGCTCATAGAGCAAAGTCGGCAGTTACCGACAGTATAAGAGTGAATGGTTAATTTTGCAAATGTAAGTCATTACCTGGCTTAATTTTATACCGGGAAATATACAACGAGGACGTCTTCTATATTTACTCTGTTAAGTGCACGCATTGCTAATAAGCCCCCCCCCTCAAAAAACAAAAACAAAAACAAAAGCAAAAAACAAAAAACAAAACAAAACAGACAAAGACAAATAAACAAACACAAAGAACTTGCGTTAAACACAGGAATCATTTAAACAATTTCCAGATTTCAGGTTTTAAAATTTCAGTTCCTTTTTAGTAATTTTTACACTGTTGTGTACTAGGTACTCTTATTTCGTTTCGTTTCTTCGATTTTCATTTCGTTTCGTTTCGCTACATTTCGTTTCGTTTCGCCGTATTTCGTTTCGTTTCGTTGCATTTCGTTTCGTTTCGTTTCGATTGCGTTTCTCACTTTAGCAGTACCCTACAATAATACCATTTTGACAAAATTCCTCCACATTTCTTGCTGATTTGTTGGTTTGTTTGCAATGGAAATTGCATCTGCACAGTCTAAAAAAGAAAAGAAAGAATTATTGGACCCTCTCATCCAGAGGTAGTTTAACTGCATTTTGACTGTCAAATCTACGATTGACGCACCGCACATTCAATTAATGTACTCTTATTTATTACTTGAATATCTCTTTAATTTTGATTTATTGGTATTTATTATCATATTGTTTTATACATCGGCAAACGAATACTGAAGCAAGAACGAGGAAAGGGGGAAATTCTAAAATCATAAATCCAAAATCACGGCAATTCACAGCAACACGAATGGAATGCACCTTCGATATTTTGTCCCGTCTGGTGTCACCACTGCACTATCGGGTTTTGATCTGTGACGTCGTGATATCGGGAAAATTCACGCACAAGGAACAATTTTTGAACATGCGTGAAATACCACTTTTCCCGCGAGTTACCTGATAGTGCAGCAGCGACACCAATCGGGAAAAGCAGGAAGGTGAATTCCATTGAGACAGTATGACAAAGACAAAACAAATAAACAAAAAAGAACAAGAACGTCACAAAACTTAAGAAATAATTCATGGGCGCCGGTGGTTTGTTGGAGATTTACATATGGGTGGCCATTATTTTCTTTAATATTTTACCCAGAGCGTATAGCGTAGCGGAGCGAAGGGTAAAATAAACGAAAATAATGGACACCCATATGTAAATCGACTACAAACCACCGGCGAACATGAATTATTTCGATTCTAATATGACATTTCATAATCTGAGCGGACCTATAGTGTACACGGAAAAGGCAGCCATTACTTCAGATTTACTGACGTTTTTGTGCACAAAACATATTGTGACGTCGTCAATTTCAGCGTAAAGACTGTTGTGAAGTCGCTGATTCTGTTATTGGAGATTTTCATATGGTTAGTCGTCATGGTTTCCATTGTTCCCATATTAGAATAAAGTTTATATGAAGTTTTTACGTCTTATTTCTAACAACTTTGAATTTGGTAAGCAATACAACTTTTTACAATGAGGGTTACTTTTGAATGCACATCATATCGGTACTTTCAGTTTGTTAGGGTTCATTTGGTTCATTTTCGGGATGAAAAAAGTTCCCACGAGTTGCAAAGTCGTTCCTTCGAAATAAAGTTGTTTCTACGAGTTATGAAGTCGTTCCCATTACTTATCAAGTCGTTCCCACGAGTTGTGATATCGAAGTCGTTCCCACGAATTGTGAAGTCGTTCCCCACGAGTTGTAAAGTTGTTCCCACGACTTCTAAAGGTGGTCGTACGAGTTGTGAAGTCGTTCCCATGACTTATAAAAGTCGTTCCCACGAGTTGTTAAGTCGCTCCCACGACTTCTTAAAGCCGGTTCTACGACCTACTAATTTTTTAGTTTGCCATGAGTTGTAAAGTCATCTCACGACTTCTCAATTTCTAAAAATGATAAAATGGAGTCGGAACGACTCTTTATAAAACTCGAAGGAACGACCTTTAGAAGTCGTGGGAACGACTTTACAACAACTCATTTGAACGACTTCACAACTTGTGGGAACAACTTGTGGGAACAACTTAAAAACTTGCGAGAGCGACTTATTAACTCTTAGGAACGACTTTATAACTCGTGGGAACGAACGACTTTATGGGATCGAATTAAATAATTTGTTTCTTATCATAAAATGACCCAAATAAGCTTTTATATATACATCTACAAATCTGATACTGCCCAACAAACTGTCTATCTTGACTTTGAAAAGGATGTCCTCCTGGTGATTTTAATTAAATAGTGAAGTCAAAATAACGATATTAGCCGTATAACGGTAACAAGCGTTAATATACAATTTACAGGAAAAACGAAAATTTTATCAATTACATTTATTTATAAAAAATTATTGAAGATCAAGATAAACGAAAGTTTACTGAACTATATCGGATTTACAGCTGACTGAACATAAGCTGGTCAGTCTGAAGCTGATTTTGGAAGCTAATGTTATGTCATTTGTTGAACAAATATCTTTTGTTTTGGGCTCCAAAAAATGTATGAACCTTCAGAATAATTTATAGTCTTCGAAATTGCAATTTGAATCTATATTTTTTTCTAAGTTTTGTCTCAGATGGCCACATACTGAGTCGGCAAAAATCACAACTGCGTAAGGTCATTGACCTAGGAAAAAACAAGACACTGAATAAATTGTTTTAGGGGGAAGTAATTGCTCACGGAAATTATATGGGGTATAAAAGAAAATGGGGATATCCAGTATGAATATGAGATGACATGTTAAAACATGTCTCTTCGATTTATTTTCAGCTCTTTATATGTCATTATAATGCATTTTGCGACCGATTCGAGTAGTAATGCTTTATTTATGCCTACATGCATAGTTAAGGTAAGATTTTTATTTTTTTATTAGCTATAATTACGGATTATGTAAGAACAGTACACTATCCGCTAAAGATAAATTGTACACTTGATAACCTCGTCACTTGAAATACATCGCGTGCGAACTTTTATATTCTTTAAACAAGTTAAAGGGACAAAAAGAAAACATTATAAGATGATATTTTAATACTTGTATCATGGGTAAAAAGAAATTTTCAACAAAAAATTATCTTTGAAATATTTTGTTCTTCCTGTTGCAGGGGACACTAGCTTTTGCAAAATATCGTGCAAAGTTATATGTTCTTGCAACCTTTTTACTTTTGAAAAAAAAATGAAAACTGAAATTTTATCGATTTTGTTTGTTTCACAGCAATAAATAACACCAATCTACATCTATGATGATTCTAGGGTAAAGCTCAGTCGCTATGAAATAGTATGCAAATATCTGATTTTTTGATAGCAGTGTTAGGATCCGATTGTGATATTAACACTAATGAATACCAGTATAAAATCATTGACTTTGATATAGGTTGCTTCTGGAATTAATCAACCTGAAAAAAGAGTATATTCACCTAGCTGAAAGCGATGTCAATATTGCTTTTTGATGGTAGATAAATCCCTTTAGCAAACTTCTCAAATTAAGTCACTTATTGTTTTATTGTATGATTATACATAGAGACAGAACTGATAAAATTTTGGTGTCTTCTTTTCCTATTTTTGTAAATTAATAACAAAATACCGATTTTAACTGTGAGTAATTCATTCTGTATAAATTGTATGAATAAAATAAATTTCACCTTTGATTAGCAAACAACATTCAAAATCAAGGACTGCTATTCTTTCCTAAATTTGACTTTGGAGATTTGGAATTAGCCTATTGCGGGGTGACATAACATTCCAGACAAACTGTGAGCTATTTATTGCCCATTGCAGGTTGACATTAACATTCCACACATCGGTATGAGCCAATTTTAGCCAATTTTATGCTGACATCATACATACTCATTACTTCTGTTTTCAGCCAAATAGAAAGCAGCAAAAATACCATCATATAATAATAAATAAAAATACCTTTTGACGAATAATTATAAAACAAACAAATGTATCTGAAGCAACTGATAAATAAATGAATAAATAAAAAACTAACTCTGATTCAGTTTTAAGAGCTCCGTCTACAGATCTGACAGGTGTGTCACAGGGTGGTAGATTGAGGAACATTCTGTTATGTACAGGTTGTCAGGTATAATACGGATAGCCTGACCGCAAACGAATGGTAGACTAGCAGTATTGAGAAACGTCTCCACCTTCGAATCTCTGAGTCGAATCTAGCCTGAAAATAGAGCTTCAGACTATTTTATTCCACTCTTGGTCAATCTTCGCCTCAAATCCGCACAAGATTTATTTAATTACCTTTTCTCCAGAAAAAAGGAGGTTCAAACCGCATATCCCCTTTGGAACCGCCTATGGTGTCGCTCCATGTAGTATAAAGACTCTTATATTTTTTTACTAAAGACTCACCAGGGTTATAGAAAGCTTATTTTTCTGTATCTACTCATTTGTTACCCTTTCAGTCATAGGCACTTGTTTCAGAAAAAAATGCTATCAATTATGTGGATAGTATATAGATAGCATTTTTTCTGAAACAAGTGCCTGTACTTTCAGTGTAATCAGTCGTGTTGCACGGGTTTCCCTTTCCACATCAATTCTATTCTTTAAAACCTCGGAACTGATTAACTTTTTTCTCGTTATGATATAGCTAAAATAATTCTCACTGGACGTACACCCTAACCAGTAAATCAATTTTACAGCAGATCCAGACTATATTGTAACAAGAAACTTTGGAAACTGGAGTTTAAAGTTTTGTTGAAAAAGGGGTTATACATGATCTATAAAAATGCAATCTACCTTTAGATACAAAGTTTCCGGGCAAATATACGTACTAAAGTGTCGTTTTAACATAAGATTATTATTTACAATTAGTACTAGTATTCTTAATCCTTCTTTTTTTACGTGTCATCTACCTATATAGAACAGACTATTACATAAAATGAATGGTACTTATTCAAAGTTGATAGATAATTTTGCAAAATTTGTGGATACATGGTTAATTTAATCTGCTGTACTTATAATTTAACATCGTTGATTACAAAATGCAAACATTGGACACTCATTTTTTTCCACACGGAAAAGTGTAAATAAATGGTCCAAAGACGTATGTACCCACACAACATCAATCTAGAAAAATATACCGGGTATTCCCCAGTGGAAAGTCGATCGTAGGGATGAGCGTCTGATTGTCTTACTAAATCTTGATCGTCTAGCCACAATTTCTTTGCTGTTTTAATTCTTTACACTTAAATGTTTTTAAAAATATACCAAAGACCACTGATAATTGTAAAAAATAAAACGAAATTTTTTGAAGTGCATTGATTCATGAATAATTATTTGTAGTGAAATACCAACTGTTTGTATATTAGTTTTAGTTTCCGGTTTCCATTTTTAGCTAATAGATTTTTTACACCTGTTATGGGTTAAGCTTTACTACATATGCGGAAATTTAACATGATAAACATAATCAATAGCTTTGTACTATAACGCGTTTTTTTTCATCAAGTTCAAAAATCTTAAGATACGTTGAGAATTGTACACCAGTATCGCATCATTCTTGAAATTCAGTCAGATAAAAATGTTAGATTATTCAGAACACCGATTACTCATATACAAAATATGATAAGGGATTTGTTTAGTGTTTTATCAAACTAGAGTTTGCATTAACAGAACGACAGAAGTGCCACGCTTGTAGCAGTGATCCATGCTAACCATTCTCAAACACCTGCTGCACTCGTGGTTTCCAGTAGAGTGTTTTAGTCTGGTTCTGATTGTATCGTCTTTAGTTATTTCTGTTGTCTCCAACAACGTTTCCTCTGAAAATTGTTACCTTTTTCTATTTTTTGCATTTGCTTACAAAATTTCCCCTAGACTTGTATTGCTTCAATATTTGTTTACATAGCCTTTCAATAAACCTAGCCTAGCATAAAAACTTTGAGTAAGGTTTTTTCACAAACTACTCAATCCTGCATAAATGCATAAATATAGGAAAGGTTCATAACGTTGATCTAAAATTCAATAATGATATTTTTCATCAACTGTGTTCAGTATTAACTGAGTATGCACGATGAAGGAAGCATATACTCTTAAGCAAGTTATGAAAAATACATGCTGTCAGTTTGACTGTTTTAGATACCCAATTTCACTCTCAGTGGTGATTTTTTTTCAGGATTTCTGTTCAGTTTCCTTTTAAAGTGGACGACCATGGGTTGGGGGTTAGGGGATTTTAAAATTGTCGTTGTAAACGAGTACATGTATAGGAGATGAAAAGAAAACAGAAAGCACCTGCATTAATAGAAAAAAATCTATCATGTGTCATAAAAATCCACAATTAAAATACAAATGAGACAATTTAAGACAAATGTAAATATGAATAGGAACCTAGGAACGTAGTAAAAACCAACGGTAGAGTTATACCGATTTTTGGACAACGAAGCCTCCACTTTTTTGTATGTGTTTAACATCCATGCAAATAACTCTTCATAATATTTATTGATGTATTTAGTATAAATTTAGTATAAATAAAACTATCTTTTCATAAAACAAATAAAATGATCAATTTCTCGTGATAATTAACATTCAGTATCCAATAGTTGTTAAAAACAAACGAATATGTTTGCCTCAAATTCATATTAAGTCAGCTGTATTTATAGCAATGTCTTATCTGTAGTTGTCCTGTCATTGCAAGAGTGAATGTGAATCCAATTTATAATAAAATCCACACAATAATTAATCTCAGTTTCTGACAGATGTGCTAAAGCCTTGTCTAAAACATGAACACTAACTGACTTTTCTGTACTTATATACTTGTAACCACTGCTGATGGACTGTTAGCCCTCTTGTTATTTCACTAATCCAGTAATCAGTAATTAGGTGCTGACTGAAAACCGATTACAACATATCAATTTGTACAAGTTGTGTTAAAAAACTAAAAAATATATGATCAAGGCTACGTCCACAGCTAACAAACCGTTTTTAGATCCTAATGGTTTATATGTTCTCTTTCATCTTTTATTTATCCTTCAATTTATGTAGGGTCTTCCAAATGTTTTGATTTAATCTGCACTGAAGAGACCATTGTCGAAATGGCCATCTACAGAAACTTGATTTACAGTAACTTCGGTACTCATCTACGGTATTACCACTGCTTCGATGCCACTGCTGAGGGGCTGACACTGTCTGTTCTTCCACTTCCCGCATTTTGGACTTTTTTCCCCATTTCCTATATTTTTATTTTAATTTTTACACATCGAAGGTAAATGTTGAAAAATCGATATGTAGGATTTAAAGAAATATGTTTTCCCATTTTTGGGGATGAAATTGTTTTCAAAAGTTCTTGATGTGTTCCCAGAACGCCTACTGGATAAAAACAACACCTCATGAGGTAGGGGGATTAGGGGGCATATCAAAAGGGTGCCAATTATTTAATTCACATGTTTTTACCTATAATTTATATATGTATTTATGTAGACAAAACTAAAAAGAAGATACTCAGATAGTGTGCAAAAAAGACATTTTGCTGCTGAAAATTATAATTTAGCACACAAAAAATAATAAATAAATAAATAAATAAATAAATAAATAAAGAAAGAAAGAAAAATAAATTAAATGATATTGATTATAACAATAAATTAAAAAAATAATTGTGGTAGAATAACAATTAATTGAAGAAATTAAAAGAAAAAATGTGTAATGGCTAAAAAATTATCATTTATTATCATTAACTTAAAAACAGCTGTATAATATCAAACAATTTGAAAATATACTGAAAGCGTATTTTGCTCAATTATTATTGACTCATACTGACACACTCAAGGAAGTATTTCCTAGACTACACACTAAAAGATGCTTCTTACACTTTACCCAAGCTATCTGGAGGAAGAATCAAGCCACGGGTTTGCAGATTCCGTACCGCGACAACGATGACGTGAAGACCTAAAAAAATCACACAAGCTTCCATTCTGCCCATCATACCAAAAGGTTCTGTATCTATTCATGGTTCCAGGCCCTTGAAGACCGCGACCAAGCAGACATTACTCAGCTAACCCAACCATTTACTGACTACTTGACTGAGCAGTGGGTAGAAGGAGACAAGGCCATTTGGAACACAAGGACACAGAACTAACAACAACAATGAGGGCTGGCACAGTAAACTGAAGATGACCCGACATGCACACCCGAACATATTTGCCGCCATCCATATGTTCAAAGTTGTATAGAATGCCAACGACAATGCTAGGATCCAAAGAATAATAAAATATGAATTAAATATGTCTTCCTTTTTAGAAAAAAAAATGCAAATAAAAAAGTTATCGCCAAACATCGTATTTTCGACCCACTTCAGTATTCGACCTAAACGTGCTATTTCAACCAAAATTATGATGTCAATATCGACGCTTAGTGGGTCGGAAACCGGATAGACGAGGATATTGTTAGGAAAAATGAAAGGATATGGAGTGAATGAACATGTGACAAAAACGCACACGATACATAGAAAACTCCAGTTTATCAAGGACAGTTTACTTCCTCCATTTGGCCATTTCGACACTTCTATCTCTTTTGACAAAACACAGCATCAAACATGTGCATATTATTTGTAAAACAGATCAGAGAGAAATAAGTTACATTTATCTAAAATTAAACAAAATTTTGTTCAAAACTAAGGAGTATCTCCCTTAAACATAGCTCTGTCCTCAGCTGATTTTGGCCTTACTATTTAGATCCTTTGGGTAATTTGTTCTCTATCAGCATTTACACATATTTCGGTATATGGATTTCCAAATGTTTTGATTTGATTGCACTGAAGAGACATTAGTTGCAATTGTCTGAATGTGCATATGTAGAAATAAAATACACAGTACCTTATGTATTTAGGTATTTACAAAATAAACAAGACTTCTAAAGCACAGAATATACATTGGAATATAATAAACAGGAAAGATGAAGAGAGAAATACATAATCATTTACTAATTATATACTGTCTTTAGTATTTCGGATACTTTTTTACTCACATAAGGTTCTTTAAAATAATTTTCATAAATTTGATCATTATTTACTTTGCAAGATTTTCATTTTTTTAATTGCTCATGCTATTTCCGCCAATTAAATGCCTACTAATTACAGAATATCTAAAGGTAAAATTAATTGCAGTGTACCCTTTAGAAGGCCCCATAATCCTTAAACTTGATTAAATGTTGTTTTAGTCCAGTAGGCGTTTTGGGAATAAACCGATATCAAGCATATCTGAGTAAATATTCATTGAGTACTATGGAACATCCATGTAGTTTTGTTCAAACTATTAAAATTTACCATGACACTTCATGTCATACCACACAACTTTTCATTTTAAAAACCTTATTTTATACACCGAATCATATTCCCAAGAGGGCCAAAACAATAAGCAGAAACGGGTTTAAATTTGAGATAATCAATGAAGTGAAAACCAATAAAAAAACATGTCACATAATTTGTGCTGCATGATTCCGAATGAAGCAAGTGTTTACAGTGAAAAAATACGACACCTTTATTCAATTGTTGTCCTTCACCTTGAAATTTGTACCCAAAATGTAGTTAAAATCCTGTACCGAAATTGCAATGAATAATTGCATATGATTTCCAAAAAATTACAGTAACTGAAACCTTTATGCAGCAAAACGATTTATGTATGTTCTTATACATTTGAGTTATTTTGAACTAGTGCTTGAGAGAATTTCTCATATGGATGCACCATCATACTTTTAAATCTTGGCATTTTAATTTTTTTTTGTACTATAAAAATGTTATTATGACCACCTGCTTATTGTGCTCACACTTTACTATACCAAGTTTTCTTACTATTGAATTTATGAGTGCCATGTGGTTGTTTAATGTTGTGATTGTTTTCCGTTAGTCGGGCAACGCACGACAGTGACTGTAAGAACACCTCGCCAGTTAATTTTATGTTTGTTGACAACCCCACATTCATGAATAATGTGGAGCATTGATGTAGCTTTGCTCGATAATTAGCAATGAATTCCGCTCAAACCGGCGCCTGGTGCCGTCTTGAACTCAAGAGGTATGAGCAATGCTCATTGTTGAAGGCCTCATTGTGACCTGAAGATGAAGAACAACAATAAAAGCGTTGTTCCATTGCTTTGTTTTACAATGTACTTGTACAGACTTTGTCTCATTTACATTTACTCCATTACCCTTCATTGCTTACAAGGCAACTATAACAAATCTGTCACTCACCAAGTCAAAAGTAACATTTAATTTCACAAATATTTTGTAGGTTGGCAAATTGGACCATATTTGCAGAGCTATTTCTGTGAATCAAGGTAAACAACGTTTAATTCTTTTGCTACATCAACGCTTGATATCATAATTTTATTTTATTTTATGGTTATATTATTATATTATTAGCCAAACTACAACCACTGCAAAATACTTTAATAATATTCTAGTCAACACTGATATTGCAAAATACAAAAATACCCAACGGTTGCATACTTAACAGTAAATTGCTTTACACGTGTTTCAATTTCCCCGATACAATTAACTAATAAAAGAGTTTTCGTTTTTCATGTTACAAGTTACATGCACTTTTTTGCCGGAGACTGAGTGTTGGGGAGTTTGATTTTTTCAGATATATTTGTATTACCAACTCTGTCCTATTATGCACAAAATACCTGAACAGTATGTATTTTTTCCTAATTATGATATTTTTATGAGACAAATTATAAGACCTCTTCCTCATGTGCGTCAATACTGTGCGCAGTGTCTATGCTCTACACGTGTTTCAAGGAGTAGCATTATAATGAAGATCAATTAAATAATATGGAAAATCCCAGAAAGAAATACTTAAAATCAAAGATATCGAAACAGGAGGCCAATTCAGATATTTACTTCCATATATAATAGGTAAAAGGCTTACATAAGCTTACATAAATCAACAAAAATGACAATACTGCTACGTAATAACTGAATACCGTTAATTCGGTTTTTGCAGATGACCTTTTCGGCATCTTATGTTTATTCAGTGCAAATCAAATCAAAACGTTAGGAATTCCTTAAATCGAAAGTTTGATAAAAACTGATAGAGAACAAAGAACAAACAAGAAATAAATGGAAAGCTGAAATCAGCTTAGGACAGAGCTTTTTCTCAATGAAGATACTACTTTAAAAATTTAGATATTGCAGGTTACAAAGAATTTTCAAACAAAGAATTGTTTTCGAGTCAGGATTGAAGTACTGGCTATTGACTGGGTTGGTTTCTCAGGACTATCAGTATCGACTTGTTGCACTGAATACCAGAAGTTACTGTTGATAAGTTTCTGTAGATATCCATTTCGACACTTTATGTATTAAGGAAATATGAAAAACGTTCAGTAATTTGAAAACACAAGGTAGGGTAGTAGATAAATATTTGATATACAATGTATCTTATTTCTTATTAACTAATTTATTTCATATTTTCAGACTGCAATGAAAGAAATATTCCAATAAAAAGAAAGCTTTACCCACCTGTTGTCAGAAATGTTACCATTGAAAACCACTCTGCAACCAACGTTAACATACATTGGTCATACAGATCATCAAGTAAATACAATGTAGAACAGCGTTAAGTAAATACACGTAGAACAGTAGTCAAGTTATTTATCTTGTTTGAACATTTTTTGTATATTCTCCTGAAACGTTGATTGGTCAAAAACGTCAACTGCTGACCGTGTATATTCTTTATCTGATGACAGGGGAATACTCAACAACAGAGGAAACAACAACAGAGGAAACGTTCCACTTTTTTAATGTTGTTTAGTTCCCCTAATACCTTATCCATATCGAATCTTTTTATGTATTTTGCGATTTAAATTGTCTAAAACAAGCAAGTCGATTTTTGACAAAAAATTTCTCATTTTTAAGTTACAGCAACGGGTTAAATATTGAATGTGTAGGAAAGCAAAAGTCAAAGAATTGCTCTTCTCAGAATGGGCTTGTTTTGAAGTTGTCTTGTCTACAGTTACAAAAACAACATTCTCTCTAATTCTAATGCTGTTCTCGTGAAGTTCATTCTATAGGAGATCAAAATGTTCTCCAACATGTAGATAAATTGATCTCGCGATTTTATTGGATATCGGAAAATGAACGTCGCGGTAAGAGTTACCTCCCTCCGATTGCGTTCGAACACAGTAGACGTAAAAAGGTGGCATGGCAAGATCAAGAAAGGAATAATTGGCTAATCCTGAGATAATGGAAAATTATGTCAAAATTTAAAATTAGCGTTTGCAATGGCTTTTTATGTTGGTTGTTGTTAAAATAAAAGTAATATGTACAGCTATGGGAGAAGGTCAGTTCCCACCTGAAACTTCTATTTGTACGTGTTAGTATTATGCAAAAACGATAACTATTTCAGAAAGTATTAAGAAATCATTTCTGGTCCAGTTCGTTCCTTTGCAATTTTCTTTCACAATTTTTTAACATAATAGTATTTTTTCACGGTCTTGTTTTGATGTGTTTTTATAATAACAATAAAGAAAAACTTTGCTGCAGACGGCACAAATATTGAAACGGAACTTATCCCAATTTTTTAAAATTTTCAGTCGGTATATCCACCAACCTTGAATGTTTTCTGAAAAATCGCGGTCCCGGTAAAGTTTTAAAATTTTATATTTTGAAAGTTTTTACCAAGGCATGGGCTGTTAGATTTTGGGAAGAGCTTGGAGCTTGGATTTTCACACGAGACAGATTTTTATTACAACACTTATTGAGCAAGGCTTACTTTTTCTTACGGACATTGTGCATTATTGAATTTTTTAACGCAAAACTGAAGGCCACACTGCAATAATGTTTTTTTTTCAATTCCAGCCCCTTTTTGAAAATTAAATGGCCTGTTCCTTTAAAACGTCTTGTCTGTAAATGACTTCGTATAATTGTTAGTAGTTTTATTTTTATATATGAATCCACAAAAACATGTTTATTGTAATATTTTTGTTTTCTTTTCATGAACTCGAATACATCGCGAGTCTATTTATATCTTACTTACATATAGATGAAAAAAAAACGAAAACAACTAGGATGCAGTTTTATTGTGTATCTATGTTTGTCCTTTGTATGTAAAAAGGAATCTCATCCACTAATATTGTCATTTACGAAATTTCTATATCCAAAGAAAAGCGAATTTCGATTGATGCCAATCTTCTATTGCAGCTGTGCTTTCTTGAAAGTGCGAGTTTGCAGTCGTAAGCACAAGTGAGATCGTGGGTAAAGTACAGATCGTGCCTGCATGTTTTTGTGTTTAGTGCTTTTTACGAAGAATGACATCCGCCATTATATCAGGACAAAAAGTGGCGATTTTTCGGCCTGGAACCATAATAATATGGGACTGACTGGGGCGACATGTCTGTCTTTGCACGAACTACGAAAGCGTATCGATGCCACATAAAGAAAAAAAATATCTCGTAATTATGAGATAATTATCGCAAGATTATAACTTATTATCTCATTACAAAGAAATGATATCTCATAATTATGAATTATTAACCAGCTAAATACAATATGACAGAAAATGCATATTTATTATCAGGGAGAAATTTTCACAGCCGGTTATTACGAGATCCAAAGCAGGGCCATTACAGCCAGAAAACAGGACTGGGTTGCACAAAAGTTAATAGACTATTAAATATTAAATAGTCTATTAAGCTTTAACATTTTCTACTAATTTAATAGACTTTTAACTTTTAATAGTCTATTAAGTTTTAATTGAGCTTTGTGCAACCCAGTCCAGGGCATTATTACAGGGCCTTTATTATGAGATTTAAAGAAACTGCTCTCAGTTCATACCACTATTTACTTTTATCAATTTTACCCGATGTAGTTTTATGTTCATGAAATAGACCATATTTCTTATGAAATAGACCATATTTCTTTTTGTACTTCTGACAGCGGTAAACCCTAATCCAGCTGTATGGAGAATAATTTTCTTTGTTTCAAATATTTGACCCTACTTGTGACCACTCATTTTAGTCATCTCATCATAAGGGATCCGAAAATATACACCTTTTCTTGATTTTCTAAAAAAAAATATTTTTTGTACTTCAGCGGTAAACCCTAATCCAGCTGTATGGAGGATAATTTTTTTTTGTTTCAAATATTTGACCCTACTTGTGACCACTCATTTTAATCATCTCATCATAAGGGATCTGAAAATATACATCTTTTTTTGATTTTCTAAAAAAAAAATTTTTTGTACTTCAGCGGTAAACCCTAATCCAGCTGTATGGAGAATAATTTTTTTTTTGTTTCAAATATTTGACCCAACTTGTGACCACTCATTTTAATCATCTCATCATAAGAGATCCGAAAATATACATCTTTTTTGATTTTCTAAAAAAAAAATTTTTCTACTTCAGCGGTAAACCCTAATCCAACTGAATGGAGAATATTTTTTTTTTGGTTTCAAATATTTGACCCTACTTGTGACGACTCATTTTAATTATGTCATCATAAGGGATCCGAAAATATACATCTTTTCTTGATTTTCTAAAAAAAATATTTTTTTGTACTTCAGCGGTAAACCCTAATCCAACTGTATGGAGAATAATTTTTTTTTTGTTTCAAATATTTGACCCTACTTGTGACCACTCATTTTAATCACCGAAAATATACATCTTTTCTTGATTTTTTCAAAAAAGTTTTTTTTCCATTGGGGTAAATCTTAATACAGCTGTATGGAGAAACTTTTTTGTTTCAGATATTTGACCCTACTTGTGACCTCTCATTTTACTCATACCATCGCAAGGGATTCGAAGATATACATAATTTAAAATAATTTTTTGTACTTGAGCAGTGTAAAATCTTATATAGCAACTTTTTTGTTTCAGATATGTGATCCCACAAATGACTTTTCATGTAAAAAAATGAAAAATATTTTATATACATTTACATTCACCTATCAATCTTTTTAAGATCATTAATCTGGTTAATAAAAGTTTTAAGAAATGGGTATTTTCATAATGACCCTGTTATGTGTCCTCGGTCTGTAATAATGGCCTGCGGATGCTGTAATGGCCCTCGGCGTTGCCTCGTGCCATTACAGCTATCCTCAGGCCATTATTACAGACCTCGGACACATAACAGGGTCATTATGAAAATACACATTTATTAATACTATAATAATAACTAATAACTATCTCATAATTATAAGATACGAGATATTTATTTTCTTCATGTGGCATCAATACGCTTCCGTAGTGTGCTAACACAAATAAGGCCTGTTACGCGTAATTGTATGGTATAGTACAAAGCAGAACTCCATAAATATCAAACCCATACTTTTATTCTTGTCATTATAAAGCAGAAATATTAATCACTTGGTGTAAAACAACAAATCTTCCATCAAAGAAAAAATAACAAATTATTCACCAGCGGAACGGTCATCAAAAAAAACGAAGGTTGCAATCCGCTTTTTTTTTACATTTTTGTCTAAATTCTGCGCGAAATAAGAAAAGGTATAGGGGGCCAAATTCCTGGAATCCTCCCTCCAGATACACCAATGAAATTATTTTTCAACAGTTACTGTTGAGAAAGCAGTTCATGTCGTCAAATACAAGAGACCGATATTTTGACTCCCCTTTTTATGTATTGTGACTTGCTTGTATAAATAAGAAAAGTATCCAAACATATATATGTATTTACTATCTAACAAAATAATAAATAAATAAATGAATAAAATAAAATCGATAGATGATTATCTATCAAGAAAAAAAGATAGATAAACCAATAAATTAATTCATTAAAGACATTAAGGAATTTTATCGGGAATTCCATCTAATTAAGGATATTTGCGCAATTCAGTGTTTGCCCTTTTTCTGGAAGGGGAATTATTTACAAAAAAAACCAAAACCATTCTTTTACTGTCATTTTCAGTAAAATTATCTTGTCAAAAGTAATAACCGTCTATTCCGGGATTTTACGTGTAATGACCAGATATGAAATCTATGCGAAAACGTTACGTTATGCATTGTAACGTCGACATAGAACCTTATGTTTGGCATTTTTTACACCTCTTGCAAAAGTTGCGCTTACATAGTGAAAAAAGATACTCCATGACATATGGTTTTCTATAAATCAATGGATTCGCAATTTCGTCCTCTCCTTAATTCGTGTTAGTTTTTGGACAATATGTAATCGCTGCATTTGTAGATATATCGAAAAATGTAACATTTTCAAGTGTGAAATTGCTATTTTTACGTTATGTCTTTGTTAAAAGGTACCCAAAAGATCGCGTTTTCAATGTCAAATATCTTTCTTAAGTGGTCCATGACCCTTATTAAAAAGTTGATATTCCGATGTAAGTCATTAAGATCTACTTGTGTGCAAATTTTCATAAGAAATAAGACATAGCCATTTAATAACGTCTCACCTTAAATAAATTTATTTCGAGTATATTAATCAAATCATACACAGGCCGATAAGTGATTAGTTTTTAACAAAAGAAATGGAACTCTTCATTAAACGAAACAAAAAAGGTCTACTCAGGTTGTTTTCCGTAGTTACAAATTCCAAAAAGTTGTTTCTAACAGGAAAATTGAATGATTTTTTAAATCATGTATTTCATTAAGGTATAGAAATAATGTAAATGTTCGCCGTTTGATTGTAAAGTTTNTAAATTTATTTCGAGTATATTAATCAAATCATACATTGTTTATTTATCTTGAATCACCTATGATCGATTGCTTTTGTTGATTTTCAATTTCATATCCGTTGACGTCA
Organism: Modiolus philippinarum; assembly: GCA_002080025.1. Classification (NCBI taxonomy): domain Eukaryota; kingdom Metazoa; phylum Mollusca; class Bivalvia; order Mytilida; family Modiolidae; genus Modiolus; species Modiolus philippinarum. The sequence goes on along the minus strand of MJUU01003195.1, from coordinate 118,020 downwards.
CAATATTGATTGTAGAGGCCCGCGACGGGGTAGAAACTAAAACACATGAAAATGTCCTTAATTTTAGAATTAGAGAAATAAAATATATCATTTGCAAGTCGTTGATTATCATAAATCTACTGTCACAAGGGTTAAACATATAAGTTGTCACTAAAGCTCGAACTTTTTATAAAGTTTAACCCTTTTGACAGTAAAACTATGATAATCAACGACTTGAACGGATAGATTCTATATTTTTACCACATCATATAGGTAGAAGCAAAAAACGTTCAAAATTAATAATTTTTTATTCATTTTCGCATTTTTGGTAAAAAAAAATTGAGAATTCAAAAATGTGTAATATTTTCCTGAATTTTGTCCCCGCGATATGAGAAATTTGTGTAAAAATTCAAGATATTCAAACAAGTATTTTGAGAGATATTTGCTTATGAATCTTAAGGTATAAAAGAATACACGTAAGAAGTGCCTTTCTTTTGTTGTTGGCTATATATGGTCACACGGCGTAGGAATTTCAATACGTTTATAAAGTTTTACAGGCTCTGTTTTTTTGACATTTTCTGGAGAATCGGAAGGATATAAACATTGCATAGTTTCTTTGTGGCTTAATATTGATTATACAAGCTCAGTCAATTGAATATTAGGCGAGGGCGTCTGTAATTCATTTGAAAAGCGATGATTTAATGTATGCTTTTTGTTTGTCCATTCAGCAATGCAACAACATGGGTTCTCACAATAATGCACTTTGCTTACAGATATTAATAATATACAATTATGGTCTTTTGTAGAGGTCGATATGAGTTTTAATAGACCTAAAAATTAATATTGACCGACGCCGGAGGCGGAGGTTAATATTAGGATTTTTAGGTCCATTAAAACTCATATAGACTGATACAAAAGTCCATAATTGTTTTATCACATAATAATAACATGCATCATCTTACTTGGTAATTGTAAGGGTTTTCAACGATTTTTTTTCAGGATAACATATCGTGTAAAATTGTCATAGGTAGTTGTACATTTGTACTTACTTTTCAGTGTTCTTTCCGATCTCTTCATATAAAGATTCATGCATCAAGAAGCTGTCAGTACATTATTTTAGGTTCATGACATTTTTATTTGATTTATATATATGTACAAAAACAACATGTAATATGTACTGTACATGAAACATGTAAAGAAAATCAAT
>MJUU01003195.1:78687-116797 GCA_002080025.1 Modiolus philippinarum | reverse complement strand
CCCCCCCCCCCCCCCCCCGAGTTTAGATTTTTTCATGTAATTAATAAATCAGGAGAATTAGAAACTCCATCCTTTTCAAGTAGTAAAACCAATCTTGATTTGAAATTCCTGTGATAAGACGAGAAGAAATTTGCAGAACTACTAAAACGCATACCCTGACTGTGTATCGCATGTTCTTAGTTTCGATCACCTTCCGGGTATTTGTAAATAGCAGTCTACTTGTTGCAAAATGCTTCTAATGTGAATAGAGAACAACAAACGTCTCCTTGTAGCCCAACGCCATTTTCTTCCTTCGATATTTGGTTTCCCGAACATACTTATAATACGGCAATTCTGATTGGCCAAAAGTCGCGTGACCACATGTAATTCTGTTTTTCATTGGCTATTTAAAACGGCGAGTCAATATCGTTTTTAAGCAAACCTGAGAAATGAAAGTGAAAGTAAAAGCGATTCGAAAAGTCAATTCGATTTTCAATTGAATATCATGTGACAGGTTTTCATCCAATAAAATAAAACTATTATAATCATTATGTAATAAAACCTGATATATTCGGTCAATAAAATTATTAAAAATGGATACACGAAAGCACAAAAAGTAGTAGATTCCACAAAGTAACCCGCAGTCCACTTTGCTCATGAGGGTTACAACTTGGTCGTAATGAAGCGTCCCTATGTGATTCAGGCAAAATCATGGTTTTATTATGAGCGTACCAGACCCTTGAATTCTGATAAGTGAAAAATATACATAGTCTTTCTTTGAAATTTGAAATTCCTGTGATAAGACGAGAAGCAATTTGCAGAACTACTAAAACGCATACCCTGACTGTGTATCGCATGTTCTTAGTTTCGATCACCATCCGGAGCACCTGATGTCACTCCCGGTTTTTATGGGAGTTCACACTGTCAGTACTTTAGTTTTTCGTTTTTAGTTTTGTCTTTGTTAGAGATGTTTGTGATGCCGATTTGTCCTTGTGATTGTTTGAATACTACATAGTTTACAAAAGATTTACAAAATTTTACTGTGGTACTGTTTGAGGGTTAGAGAAGTAACATGTGCCATGGATTTCAATTGGTTTTGTCTAAGGGTTAGAAAATGACATTAACCAATCCGCTACCAAACAGATCTTTCAAAACAATATGTGCCTCACTGATAGTGTGACGGGTGTCGCTAGCGGGGCAGGACATGCTTACCCTTCCGGAACACCTGATGTCACTCCCGGTTTTCATGGGAGTTCACACTATGAATGCCTTAGTTCTTATAATGTTATCTTTTTATTTCCGTGCATTGTAGCTGTCTCACGTCCTTGTTTTGTCTTTGTTTTTATCTGTTACCGTTTTTGCCATGTCTTTGGACTTCGATTTTTGTAGTCATCGCTTCCCTTGTTCCCTCGGTATTCTACTGCCCTTGTTTTATAACAAATGTTTCACATCGAATTGAAAGCGAAAGTAAAACGCCGGATTGACAGAGACTAATGCAATTTTTTTTAAACGCCGAAGCGCTTGCTGCAATTCGATGTCGGTTATCGATCGTAATTTAGCTTTAGGTCTAAAGATAGCTTGTAAAAAATAGAAAATACTAAGATTTCAAATTGCGTTCTTAAAAATGTACAACTATGTGCGTATTCTACATAAATTTATCTTTCTTTCAGTATAATTTTTATGAGAATTGGAAGAGGTTAAGTATTCCCTATTTAAGGCATTGTAAATTTCGTATTTTCTGTGAAGTATCCCTTTTTCAGAGCTGAATTTTGAGAGAACTAATAAACTTTTCTAATTTGTACAAGTATGTGGTGAAAATAGATAAAATAGGCTATTCGTCATTTCTTTTCACTTAAGATAAAGATCTTCTCTCGTCAAAATCGATTTAAAAATCGTCATTTTCACTGATTTTACACAGGACACCAGACAATATGGCGACAGCTAGATTGTGATGAACCAACAACATTAATTGTCAATTATACATTATTTTTTTTTCAATATTTTAAAATAAAAAAACTTTTAAAAATTAACAACTTATAATTGTTTGAAAAAAAATCTAAAAATTTGCATTTTTAATAAAACAGACTGTGTATGGTTCAATTGTTTTGTGACCCTTTGACAGCCACCCCTGACGTTGATTGTGCCAATAAACAATTTTCACCTGTGATACCTGTGGCTTAATTACGTAAGAAATGATGATATATGCATCACGTGTGTTGTGTAGTCAACGACTATGTAAATTGTATTTTGAAGCATTCGCTTATAAATCAGTTTTGTTACGTGAAGTCCAAAGTATCATTTTACATAAATAATAATGATAGATATGTTATTCCTTTATTTGTTGCATTTAATTAACCATATGTAACATCAGAAGTCCATTATTAGTACTAATAATGGACTTCTGGTCACATTTAATAAATATGTATTTTGAAAATATATATCTTAAAACAAGGACGTATACATGTAGATACATCATTGCTTAAAAATATTCAAATGATATAATATACCATGACAATCTCGTATCATTTACTCGTTAAATAATACACAGGTACCAGTACAATTCACGTTACCAGTTCGCATCTGACTGACAGAGTTACATTTCCTAAAATTAGTATGCAAAACCCTCAAAGAAAAGCCAACTGAAGGTTGCGTTATAAATAGTATGTTAAGAAGCAAGGGTTACTATATGGTATTCCTCGGTTTCAGTTTGTTGCCTCGTTTGTACCGGAGTTTATCTAATTCTTGTTCGAAATAAATACTTCCTAAATGATGTTAGATGAAATTAATAAACAACATGTTTGGAAATTGATCTCATTTGCTGATTGGTCAATCGTGTAAATGTCTCCTGTCAGTTTCTAGAAATAGTGCAACCGGGTGTTGATGAAATTAACACCTGCATCATTGTCTAACGAAATGGTTTTTGCATTTTTATGACCAACATAACTCAATTTATTAATAATATGACATCTTTATAGGAAAATATTATATTCTACACCCCTTTCAATAAATGGCACAAATGATACACATATCAACGATGATGTCAACAAAATTGCGGCATACTTGAGACTGGGGAGTACGGAGATCGCTTTCCTTCAAATAATTGAGTAGAAATTAGAGAAACAATATCTGAAATTGTTTTACGGTCTTTTGCGATAGTTTTCACATCTCGATAGTAAAATTTTCAAATTTTAAAGTTCTCGGGTAAACCTCGAACTTAAAAATGTTAAAATTTAACTATCTCGATGTGAGAAATATACGTAATAAACTGGAAACAATGTTAGAGACTATATTTTTCATTTTGTCTGCCAATTATAGTTATGAAAGACGTTAAACTAATTGAGTGCATTCATTCAGTGCATGGTATGCATTAATTCTTTTTTTTTCAGACCGCCAGTACTTTGTATTGAAAGGATTTCTTATTCAAGTAAAAATATATACCAATAATCTGACTGTAACACGATATTTTATTGCTGAGTATAGGATAAAGGTATGTTTGATATTTGAAATAGGAACAACATTGAATCATATTGAGTTAGAATTATGTTTGAAATCTGTCATTATCATTCTTATAATCGGTATAAGTATAAATGAAACTTAAGTTCTGCAGATGGACAATTCCACAATTTTGTCTCTCAGTACAATTTAGAAGATTTGACATGAACAAGTTTGAAAGGTAGAACAAGTAACTTCTAAAAGTAAAACAAAAAACAGCCAAGGACAGAACTTAAATGAAGAAGGTACTCCTTAGATATTGAACAAACGAGGGACCTAATGCACAGATGCCAAGGAAAGGAGGAAGTAATAGGTTGTTTTATAGAAATTAGCAACTTCAGTCAAATTTCTGTAGATCTGAATATAATGATAAAAAGGGATGGAAAACAAAAATCGTACAAGTTACTCTGATATGCATCTTAATTGAAGTTTAAAGTGTTGATGACATCGAATAAGCCAATCTATGGTGATCACTATCTATTGCCTGTACCGGAGGTCCTCAGTTTTAGTCTGTGTCTGACCAGAAATTCTCGAGATTCAATAGAGCATATACGAGCCACAGGTGCTTGAGGACAGGACCCTGTATTGGGCCCCTATGGTCCCTCCCCCTTTTTATAATATTTACTCCATTTTTTAAATATTGGCCATTTATTTTTGCTATTTTATACTAATATAACATATATCTATCGTCAATTTCCTATTTTACTATCAATGTGCATTTCGACATGAGGGACTGAGGGACTATAGGGGCCCAATACAGGGTCCTGTCCTAAGGCACCTGTGATACGAGCTCTTGAATCAGGATTTACCAGACAACTTTTCATGACGTCACAGTTTAGTAAAAGTCATAAAGCATAAATGTCACGGAATTATTTTTAAGCACTTTCTTGGTCACATGGGAGTCGATCATATTAGTGTCGTAGATCGGACAAATAACAACAGTTTTCTGGTGAATCTACAACTAGTACCAGAACTCAGACATGGTCTGTTATTTTATATCCACATTGCGCTGTGCTATGTATTTCCTATGCTAAGGGGGTAACTGAAATAAAACACAGATAAATGTGAAGTCTAAAATTTGGATAATACAGGATGTTAAATTTACATTCACACAAAATTCATCATGCTAACTATCTCGGCTTGACAACAGAATGCAATGCGTATTTTTTGTTATCGGCTGTATTGCTATCAGTAATATTACTAGTGAGAATATTTGATATTTTTGAATGACAAATTAATTAAATTCCATAGCTTTATTCTGTATTTGACAGAAGAAACTGGGACAACACTATCATCGTTTCAAGCTTTCGAATATTGGTTTGATAGAGACATCAGGAAATTCTACCGTTCTAGTTACTATTTGGAGTTTGATATCTCTTCAAAAACAGCCTTTGTTGTCGAAAAACCAGGAAATTCTTAGTCCAAACATTTGCAAACAATATACAGAGAAGTACAAAAAATTTTGGAGATCAGCAAAATTTCTCGAGTCTGCGTTTGAACATAGAAATTTGATTAAGCGGAATATTTTTCAAGATAAAGAATATAAGGGTAAGTATACATGTTTGAGGGGGCGAATATTGTTCACCTCTAGTTGAAGACCCTCAGGCGACATCAAGATGTAGACAGGAATAAAAGCCCTGTCCTTGATAAACTGGAGTTCTCTATGTATCGTGTGCGTTTTTGTCACATGTACATTCACTCCATATCCTTTCATTTTTCCTATGTTTTACTCATATATCCCAAGTATATATTTATTATGTAAAAACAGTATGTATGATAAGGGCTGTGGTAAAGTATGGAAAATTTGGAGTAAAATGCTTTCCGTTTTTCTTTTTGAGATGTAATTTGTATGCGAAACCGTATACTTACAAATCAATTTGGAACAGCAATGCGCTATATCCTTTCAAGCTTAAAAGTCTACTACTATATTACAACATCATATGTAAAAAAGAAGTTTTTTTGTTCAAATTGAACTTTTTGTTATGGAATACAAGATTTTCAAAATTAATTTACCATGATAAGGTACACTAACACATTAGTCCATGGGCTGGACCCCCCCCCCCCACTTCCCAACCCCATCCATTTCTTTAAGTCCGCATACATCCCCTCTTCAAAAAATTGCCCAAATTTCACTGTTAAATCGTTATATATGCCAAATCTGGAGGATATATCTGCAGATATGCCTATTAATTGTTCTGAAAACATTGTTAAGAAAAACAAGAAGTGTTTGATGTGACTCAAAATAACCCCAAATTTTTACCCCTACCCCAACAAATTTTCCTTAAAATTGTCAATTTTTGCCTATGTTCGCAACAAATTAACTCAAACACGCAAAATGTGTGTTGAATATGACAATGTTGCATGAATTACATCACGATTTGGTAATTTAACAGCCATTTGTTGACTTAAAACTTAACATTGTCCGAAATTGATGAAAAAAGGGATTTTTCAACATTTCAGATTTGGCCAAAGTTCACTGTTAACCCGTTATATATGGCAAGTCTGGATGATATATCTGCAGATATGCCAATTAATTGTTCTAAGTAATACATGAGTTGTCTTAAAATAGTGTTTAGAATATCAAGGGGTGTTTAATGTTACTCTGAATACAGAGAATCTTAGCCCTACCCCAACAATTTTCCCTAAAATTGTCAATTTTTTGTCTATGTTCGCATAAAAGTAACCAGAACACGCAAAATGTGTTATATATATATGACAATGTTGCATGAATTTCATCATGATTTGGTGTTTTAACAGCCATTTGTTGACTTAAACTCAATATTTGGCCCAAAGTGATGAAAAATTGGAATTTTCAACATTTCAGATTTCTCCAAAGTTCATTGTTAAATCGTAATATATGTCAAATCAGGAGAATTCATCTGCAAATATGCCATTTAATTGTTCTAAGCGATACATTAGTTGTCTTAAAACACTGTTTTGAAAAACAAGGAGTGTTTAATGTGACTCTAAATACCGAAAAACTTACCCCTACCCCAACAAATTTTCCCTATAATAGTCATTTTTTTTTACTATATTCGCATAAAAATAACCAAAACACGCAAAATCTGCATTACATACAACAATGTTGCATAATTTCTATCAATATTTGTCATTTTAAGTCCCACTTGTCAGCTTAAACTCAATATTTTGTACAGAATTGATGAAAAATGGGAATTTTCAGCATTTTAGATCTGTCCAAAATTCACTTTTAAATAGTTATATATGGCAAATCTGGAGGATTTATATGCAGATTAGCCAATTCATTGTTCTAACCGATATATAAGTTATCTAAAACAATGTTTAGAAGAACAAAGAGTGTTCAATGTGACTCTAAATACCGAAAATTTTACCCCTACCCCTAGAAAATGATGCTTAAAAATCCCCAGAATATGTATGTCTGTACATTTATATGAACAAAACATACTAATGTTTTACATTCTTTTTTTTTAAAAATGCAGTTTATATAACGGAATACGCAATTTTAACGCCAAAATATGGGTAAAATTGTATATTTTTTTTGCGATTTTCCTGAAAAATGGGATTTTTCAGCATTTCGGAATTTTACAAAATTGTTGAATATTTGTATTTAGGGGTTATATGTTTGTAATTTATGAGACTGCAGTTATTCTAAAATATTTAAAAACATATTTTGTTATGGCTTAGATATAATGAAAGGATATCTTATCAACATTTTCAAGTTATATATCAATTTAATGAAGTATTTGCATCTCAAAGTCAAAACTGCAGAAATTCTAAAAAACGGAAAATTCCCATTTTGCACACAATTTCGAGCAGAAGAGTCAAAAATAGACCTCTTTAAAAGTTTAAATCTACTTAAATGATCTTCTGCAAGTCAGCTTTAGTGAAATACACACTAGAATTCCAATAAAACATTATTCTTTAATCATTTAGAGCCTGAATATTTAACATTTTCCCTTAATTTTTAGGGGGAGGGGTGCTGATTTGACATTTCTGAACCTACAATACGTCTGAAACTAAAATGTTTGCACACGATTTGTTGCTAACATATCATAAATAATTATTACATCGGCAATTATTAAATATATATTCAGTTTTTACGACCATAAAGTCAGAAATTCGAAATTGTGAAAAAATCTAAAATTCCGAAATTCCCATTTTTCAAAAATTTTATACCGAAAATCAAATTTTTATGGACTTTAATGGTTTTATTTTCCAACATTGTATCACAACTGATAAGTTAGGCATGAAAACTAGATCAAATGACGAGGATTGTTTTTCCGAAAGGAATTGACAGCCTAAAATTGTCTTTTGCTATTTTTTTGCAGGGGAGGGGTACATTTTTTGTATCTTTAGATCATAAAAATGGCGTAAAGTGCCCAAACTTGAATTCATTGTATGTAAAAGATATTAAATTAGCTTTAATTTGGTACCAATTTACAGTACATATTACTTAATATCATTAAATAATTATGGAGCTTAAAAGATGAAACTTAGGTTAAAACGAAAATACAAAAATTTCTCGCGGTGTTCTATAAAAGTGGCCCTATACTGTCTATGCGTGCAGATTATGTTCGTGTTAACATGTTTTATTTTGAAGAGGGGATATAGGAGGACTGAAAAAATCGGTCTAGATGGGAATGGGGTGCACGGAAAGTGATTTCAGTCCATGGCCTACATGACTTCAAAATTAAACTCGTATGTGAGGCAAGAAAAAAGAACCTTACCGCACATATTCTTTTGCATTTCAGTCAAATAAGTATGAAGGTTTGGGATCGTGTTGAATTTATTATCATGAGTATTCCCTCATAGAGTCTGTTAGATATACCTGTCATCTTTTGGAAGTCTCCATGGGAGTTTTATTGTGTGTCATGTAAAATCCTTAAAAAGGGTTCTTAGGGTCTGACGGTATATTTTGTGATTTGTTAATGCTCTTATGTGTTTTATAGTAAAATTCAAGCTATTCATTGCTTCTTAATTCTATCATTGTCGTAAATTTGCAAACTTTACTTTTCATTTTCAAAGCCTCCATGGGGATTACATGACAGGTATGCTTTAAGCCTCGTTCAATTTAGAAACATCCAGCTACAAAAAAATATGAGACAATATATGACGTTTCAAACCAACAAACAAAAATAATTAAATAAATAAATAAATAAGAAAATAAAATAAAATAAAAAATAAACGTCATAATCCTTTTTTGAATAGCAACTTTTATCGTTAATTCTAGGTGTCACATGACGATACTTACATACCCTATTTTTGAATCCTGATGGTGACTTCAGGATGAAGAACAACAAAACGTTGTTCCTTTTGCTAAATCTTACCATGTTTTTGTAGTGATTTTGTCCCATGAACATTTATTCCATATATCCCTAATAAATACACACAGTAGTTTTATACTAGATTTAAAAAATACTCGCGTTTACATTAGAAGTACATACAATCGATTAAAATTAACACCATTCCTTTAAAAACCGTTCATGTTCACATTTAAAATATCGGAATTGTTTGCAATCGATGGCAATCTAATATTTATTTTCTAATTAAAACAGATTGCGATCGATTTCATTATTTGAATCTGAACTGCTTTCACATAAGCCGTAATCGCCTCTTTTTGCATCGATCTTTTGAGACGATTATACCTATGACAATGGTGCTATTCATTTAAGCTCTAAGAAAGTGAAAACCCATACCCTAGGTCTACCCCTTTAAAATGTTTTAGTTGACTTCTGCTTGAGATTTGAAACTACTGAAGTACGGAAACACAATAACGTGTTCACCATTCAAAACGGATTCAAATGCATAGCCGAGAGCTTAGACTATTTGCCATTCGGTGCATTTGTTGCGGCAAATTATATATTGGTGAAACGTGCCGCCGACTGGGTTACCATTTTGCGGAACATTTCCGTTCCGCTAGAAACAACAGTGACCGTCCAATCTGCAATTATATCTTACTTGCTAATTACCGCATCTCGGATATGTGAGTGACTTTTCTTATGATAACCGACAGAGCGATAAAAAACGGCAGTTTTCGAACTGAAAGCTTTCCATTTTCTTCCGTAAATGATGCTTTTCAGTGTGAAACACCCCATGCGAATGTGAAATCGATGCATGCGACTTCGTCTCCCATGGTTAAATGACCAACCATAAGTGTTCATTTTTGTGATACAAAAATCGTAACCATGACAAAACACCTGACGTCACAGTGTAAGGTCGTTCAAATGGCGACGACGAAACTCGCAAAGTAAAGGCTTCCAGATATTTGTTGTCGTATTTTATGGAAGAAATAGCTACTTACATTGGATCAAAATCAAGGATCGGAATATCTTTCACCCATGTAAGTAATTCTAAGTCTAATTCTCTCGTTTCGCTGCGCTCCACTCGAGAAAAGACGGAATTTCTTACATTCATGAAAGATTCACCGATCTTTAATCTGCTCTCATGTCAGAAGCTATTATTCTTTGTACTTTCAAACCTCGAGGCTTCACCATCACTGATCTGCCTAACCAGTATATATAGTTCGTTATTCTACCAAATTTTGTTTTTATTATCAAATTCGTCACAATTTTGTGGTCCATTCATTACATTTATTCAAGTGCCTAACTACGTCCGTTTCATTGTTGTCCCCACCACTCATTCTTTCCCTACATAGAATCGTTTCCGTTTTGTCCCAAATATTTTTTTATGAAAGTGTTCAAGATCGGCTAGTATTATCAAATTCTCGGCCCGCTGCTGGTTTAGTTGCCATATCTCACCCTGCATGCCTATACGAATTTTTATACTGATCTTTTCATTATCTTGAAAAAAGACATCGTAGATCGAAATATTGAGCATTTTAATCCCGTTTTTGTCTTTAATTTCAGATGTTGTTTTATTTTGATTTTGACGTAGTCCAATTTTGATGGTTTACAATTTTACTTACTGTTATATTATTGAAAGTTGCTTGTCCGTATAGAAACTCAAGTACTATTTTTTCAATCTCTGTAGGGCCATGTAGTTGTTGGACAGGTGAAGATCTCATTATCGACGCGAATGCATCTACAGCCATTAGTGTCACATCGTCAAATTTTTGTCGAGGAAATTATCCAAAAATATACATTACCAAGAAATACCTGCAGAATTCTACTTCAATAATAGATAGTTCAGATGTAAGTAAAACATTTGTTTTTATCTCACATTTTTTGTTGTAATCTGTTATACCAAGTTGTTAAAATTTAAATTTTACCCTTAGAAGTTGCGTTTTGTCGAAAATAAATGGCGTTTCAATAAAAACAAAACTGAACGTCACAGTGGTCAAATTTCAACGTTTTCGAATTTTTAATGTTTTAGCGAATCATAAAAAAATGAGAATCAATGTCTCATTAATGTGCAAGAAGCAAAAGCAAAACAAAGAAAAAAATAATAAAAAAGCAAAAACAAAACAAAAACAAAACAAAAAAAAATAAACTAAAAGTGAATCAAAATACATTTCTATATGAGTAATTTTAAAATACACGTCTAAGTTTCTGGATAGAATTGAAATACTTAATGAAAAACTTAGTTTTTAGAGCAATGACTTTCTGATGAATTGTTTTTGTTACCTAACAAGATCTAACAACGCACACAAGCCTTAGTTAGAACAGATGACTTTGTGTACTAATTCATAACAAAGTACTAGTTACTTGGTCTATTAATGTCAGATGATACAACGAGAGTATAAACGGTATGGAAAGTTCAAGAGATCAACTTTCTTCAAAACCTACACACTGTAACTCAATAGACGCCCGCCGCGAATTGTCATAAATATGTACTTTTAAGTATTTTGTTGTCACGTGTCTTTTCATGTAGATACGAATACGAATAGCAGCTGTTGACTTTTTTTTCTAAATATTAGATTATCCCTGACTACGGAAGCCTATAAGGGGGCTTAAATTGCCTCCAATATATATTTTATGCGTTATATTCTTTTATGGAATTGACACTTTTTTTATTTATTGTACATAGGATTTTAAAGAAGTATGGCCATTTAGTCATGAACTTTGTATTTATGTTGGGCCTATTGACGGAAATCGTGTAAAGTGGTCTCTGATACGTTTACTTCCCGGCCAGGAATAAAAATAAAGTACCACACTTCTGCGTTTTCTGTAATATTAGCAGTCGAACATCGCTGTAAATAACCTTTTGTGTCCATTTAAGCCATTTTATGACAATACATAACATCACATAACAAATCTTTATTTCCAAATCAGGAGCCCACAAGGAGCAATGAGAGTAACATATACAAGAGAAGAACATGATTTACAGCGAAATAAATACATAATAAGATAGAACCATGTTGTTTTTGTTAGCTATATAGATCAGAATTGAACATAAGGACACAATAAAAAAAATTCTTAGTCATTTATTTCCCCAGTACGAATTTAACAGTGGCTGACATAACCTCAAGATCTTCATAACTAAGAAAAAATATTAATTTTGATTGACTTGAAAGTGTTAGAAAATTCGGATATTTTCTTCCAACAAGATAAAATAAAACAGATCCTTTATCCTCGAATTTCGGACAAATACACAAAAAATGATTTTCACCTTCAATTTGATCTGTACAGCATGCACTTGGAAAGATACATTGAGAGCCAAAGCTGATTTTTTTATATTTTCATTTTTTTGCAAGTGAAGAATGCTTGTAATTCTCATTACCGTTATTGGATTTTAACAAAAACCTTCAAAAATTGTCAAAATCTGTCGAAATTCATGTTCTCAAAATTCGTTTGCTTAATGTTTTTTTTTCTAAAAGTATGAAAATATATTTGAATTGAATTGGTTATGATATACTAGTAGTGTTTATAGCATGTTTAGAATTTAATGCGTTCACAAAGTAAATTAAAGATTAACGAGAAAGTGGTCATATTTTTTTTTAATTTTTAGGATGATTGTTAAAACCGAAGGATCAAGCTTTGGAAAAAGGATGGTTCAAATAAAGCTCCACAAAGGGGGAATTCAGTCGATTTTCGTAGGTCGTTTTGTTTTGTTTGTTTGTTTGTTTATTTGTTTTGTTTTGTTTTTTTTTGTTTTTTGTTTTGTTTTGTTATTTTTTTNGGGGGGGGGGGGGGGGGTCAGCATTTGGCTATAGATGAACGAAATTAAAACAGTTCCGAAAAAGGGATTTTGAACCATCGGAAACCAACTCCTCTTCTGACCCGACAATGAAATACCATATGAAGTAAATCGTAAATTGGCATCCATTTTTTTCTTAATTTCAAAGTTATAGGCTCCTTACTTTAAGATAACAACCAGTGGATACACATTATTTAAGTTAACTTTCAATAAAAAAAAAGAGATATATTTTTTATAAGAAAAAAAGTGCACCGTCTGTTTGCAAAACTTGGCTGTATAGAAAACTTCATTCACCTGCGATTCTGCTATTGAACATTCAGTTTATTTCGTGTTTAGAAGTGATCTCTACGGCGATGCAACATATTCTGAAAGATTTTTTAATTACTTTTTTGTAAAGAAACATAATATTCTACTCCCTAGATTCGCCATTGCTTCCTACATGCATTTTTATTAGTTGTCACCCCCGCCTTTAGTGTTAGTTGTCTCCTTTTCTTATTTCTTTTATTATAGATTCGTACAGCATTAAATTTATTGGATGGTCGATAGATTGCACCACGTCAATCAAGTTAAAACGCATGTGACACGGAAAACGCATGTGACACGGAAAACGCATGTGACACGGAATTACAGACGACCTGCTGGCGTAAAAGTACATATTGATGACAAAAGTATACATTTAAACCCCTGCAGAACTTCTCGGAGTAACATTGTGTACGTGGTGAAGGAACTTTCCAAACCGTTTATACTCTGGTTGTACGATTATTTAGTGAAAACAGTTTGGAGAATATGTTGTTTAGTTACATCTTATTTCCATGCACGTATAGGCTGTTGAACTTGTTAATAGGTTCATTAATAAATATAGGGTTGATTCAATAAATGTGTCCCTACCTAACCTTCTTGACTAATCAAATGCAGTGGTGTTGTGACTGATTCATTCTTTGCTTCTATATCAATAACTGACAGTTCCTTTGTAAAAAGATGACAAAACGTACATCGCGTACGAATGTACACAATATATTGTCTGCTTCCGTCCACATTTAATGATATTGTGTTTTCATTTAGCACAGAAGCTGACAAAAGATATACACGACACAAACTGTCAGTGGGGACAATTTTATTGAAGCGGTTCTAGCATTTTTCATCAGTGATTTCTAGTTCTAAAATTTTTCATCAAAACCTGTTTATGTCATGCTGAAACCGGATTAAAAAGGTGTAAATTTCCTTCTCCCGGTCGGTAGGTTCCAAATCTTTGATTTTCAATTAATTGAGTCAAAACCTGACCAGTTTCCTTCTTAGTCTGTTGTTTTAGGGAGTTGACTATTTTTGTTCAACATAACTTCCTTAACTGTAAATATTTCATTCTGTGTCATTTCCATAAAATCACAATTTCCAAAAATTTATTTATTGTATGTCACAAAAAAGACGGTGTTTGTTTAGTTTAATTCCTTGTTTACAGTTCAAAAGAAGTTTCGAATAAGCAATGAAGGGATATGGAGTAAATGCACATGAGACAAAGTCTCTACAAATACATGGTAAAAAGCAATGGTACAACGCTTTTATTGTTGTTCTTCATCTTGAAGTCAGCATGGGGCCTTCAACAATGGGCATTGACAATTTTCCTTTCCTTTTTCTGCCCTATTTATGTAATGTCTTTGTGTTTCCGATGTTGCCTTTATGATTGTCTCTGGATCACTCTTTTTAGCTGACGATTCGGTTCTCACTTACATTTGTACTTTCCATCGATTGATGGACATAAAACAGGTTGTCTTGAGGCGACATGACTTTGTTGACATTTCAAGGGAAGACCATGTGAGTCTGTCATTATAACATTTGACATTTGTATTAACGATAGAAAACGTTTAAAGGTTTCATGTTTCTGCCATTATGTAATAACATGGGAATTATGACGCCTTGTCTTCTTTTTATAGTGCGAAACGGAAACATGCTGCATTGAATTCTCGGGTATATCTGATGGAACTTATCAGCTGAAGGTAATCCGTTCTTTATTTCCAAACAGTTATGTTATGTAAGTAACAGCCGAGTTTCTCCAAATTGTAGAAATACTACACTGAGCAAAAAAAAAAAAAAAATAGAGCTTTAGGTAATACCGAAATGTTTGAAAAATTAGATAGTAATGAAACAAAAACGGATGAAAATTATGCAACTTGAGTCGCAGCAGGATGTTATCTTAATCCGTTTCGCACAAACCTGACGCACTAACAAGTCGAAAGGATAATAAGCAGTTTTTGTTTTACCTAGTAATGTCTGTTCTTATTGTTTTAAACATTGCAACATTCATTCAACTTATGATAACGGAAATCATTCTATACATGATTTATAGCTGAGTATAAAATTTGATGTTTCGGTCGCAAAATTTTTGTGTACACTACAGGTACGACAATATCAAATAAGATGTGAAACTTCTCAAAAACAGAAGTACTTTTTTGTTGTATTAGGAAGTTATAATTAACAAAAGTAAACCTTTTTTATACAGTCACGCAATTTATTTCAGTAATAGAAACTGCATTTTCTACATGTTAAGTCGGAACAGCATTGTGAAGGA
Organism: Modiolus philippinarum; assembly: GCA_002080025.1. Classification (NCBI taxonomy): domain Eukaryota; kingdom Metazoa; phylum Mollusca; class Bivalvia; order Mytilida; family Modiolidae; genus Modiolus; species Modiolus philippinarum. The sequence goes on along the minus strand of MJUU01003195.1, from coordinate 101,688 downwards.
AATTATTAAAAATGCCATTGAACCAAGAAAAAACATTACTTGAAACAAAATAACGGTTTCTGTAGAATTGTCTTCTAAATTGAATACTATAGTATTTTCCTTACATTTAATGTCTTTATTATAAAGTCGTTTGATTTTACACTTTAATTGCAACATAATTATAAGAGGTGAATTAATAAACGCATTCACTTGTTGAAGTGAAATTCACTCTAGACATCACAATGTTTTGAACTACATGATAACACAATAATGGTCTTTCCTATCTGTGAAAACACTCTTTTATAGACCTTTAAGGGACCGACCATTTAACTTGAAAAAGGTGGGGGGGGGCTATGGTTTTTTCTAAGAAAAAAATATTTTGGAGCTGATTTTATGTGAAAATAATATTTTGGAGCTGATTTTATGTGAAAAAATATTTTGGCTGCCAAAGTGATGAAAAAAAAAATTCTGAAGGAGGCTTTCTGCCACAAAAAATAATGTTAATTTTGAAAAAAAAATATTTTATTGATACACGTGAAAACAATTTTCTGTCCAGAAAAAACCATAACCCCCTTTTTCAGGTTAAATGGTCGGTCCCTAAACACAGATATATTCTTCGACCGATGTATCTGTGAATATTGGTTCGTAAGGTCAATAAAAAGCGTATTCACCCTTGCAAAAATCTAGTTATTACAATAAAGATACCAAAAAGGTGATAGAAGTCTAGTGGTATTACGAAAGATAAAAGGACATCGAGAGTAAAGTGACCAATAAAGCAGCCTACATAGATGCGAGAAAAACAATGCACATTTATTATGATCAAGTTCATTATTTTATGTTTTGAAGATTCTTTTACTGCCAAAAAATCTTTTTACATGTATATCGTGTTATGTTTTAGTTTCTGTACATTTGTGACGCCGATACAGACGATCCACCGACTTGCTCAACTAAAAGATATTTGAATATTTCTAAAAACAACCCTGATATTGAACCTTCAGCTGAATATCCAGTTCTTCAACACATGGCGACTTTGACCCAAGATGATAAAGGAGGTATTCAAATAAATATTACGGTTATAACATAAATTTTAAACTTTATTGTAAAATATTATTAATTTCTACTACAAGTGTGTACATGTTTGGTTATAAAAGTGTATGGTATAACCATACGCGTATATTTTAGCAATTTTATAAAGTTGTTATACATATGTTAGGCACATGCCAAAGTTTCCATATTACTTTTGAGAATAAATGTAATAAGATTATAAAGAACCATTCTATGCATGTTAGGGCATAAAAATGATAATTGTTTCTTAACCTTTTGATGTTGGGATTATTCTTTCAGTTACTCACACTTTATTGCAAAATCCTAAAGATGCAATTAGACTAAATTATAGAATTAATAGTTAAATATTCAGATAATTTACAAAGTAATGTCAATGTCATCTGTTTTATGTCAAAAGACTATAAATGCATTAAAACATATACACTCGATATTCCACTTTTCACCTTGATCAGGAAAAAATAACCAATATGAACGAAAAAAAAATATTGTTACAAATTCAAATTCAAGTATCCAGCGCTACACAATGCTTAAATTTACTAATAAAAATAAGGTTACTATAATACATCGATTCAAAAGTAAATAGCACGACACTACAAAAAAATTATGTTAAATTACAAAACGAAAGATGACAACAAAACATTTTATTTTTATTTTTTTCAAAATAGACAAAACGTTCAAGGTTCAGATTAAATTAAAAACAATCATTTCTGGCTTGTTTTCTTTAGGAAATAATTTATGGAAACTCAAGGTTATCTTTTATCCGAGTGTTAGCGACAGATAAAAACCAAGGAAATGGCAAGCCTTGTGTAAAACAATGATAAACTGGAATCTTTGTGAATTATTTCGTTTCTAATATTATAAGACAATTTTATGTACGGATTAGGCCTTTGGTTGCTTATAATTGTCACCTTATTCTGATTTCCCAGTAATTAAATGTACCCATGACGTCACAAACAAAACTGTTAACATTACATCAGAATCCAAAATTTATGTTCCCAGAACGTGACATCATCGAATATGGTAGCCCTTTTTATACCATCACTATTGAAAAATCACCTTTTTAGGTGGAAGTTATTTGAAAAAGTCATTTTTGTCGCATGTTGCTCATTAGTTTAATACTTTTTACATTTTTAGGCAACGTCATTTTTTGGGATAATTGGTAATTAAATTGATTTCAAAGTAATAAACACATTGTGATAAAATTTGTTTTAATAAAATAACTGAAACAAAAATAAACATACATGGAAATCTTGATATCTCAGTTTTTATAGGGGTTCACACTGCTAGTGCTTTAGTTTTGTGACGTTCTTGTTCTTTTTTGTTTATTTGTTTTGTCTTTGTCATACTGTCTCAATTCGTCTTGCTGTGAATTGCCGGGATTTGGATTTATGATTTTAGAACTCCCTCTTTCCTCGTTCTTGCTTCGGTATTCGTTTGCCGATGTATCAGAACGTGTTTCATGCCAATATGATAGAGTGTACTTTTGCAAGGTCTGTCACATGGTTTTGAGTAATTTCGTACCTAAAATTTATGTTACTCGGTTTCGAGAGGGGGATGGAGATTGAGATATAGCATTATACACTTATCTGGAGGTTTAGTCATAACAAGTAAGCATTTTATCAAACGTCCAGGTAATATAAGACAGCCAGACATCTGTAAACTGGAATATATTGTGACATTGATTATTTGAACGCTTGAAATTTTGGGCAGCAGAAACACGATACAGGCAGAAGAATAAAAAAACAAACAATGGAAATTTCTAATAACATAAATCGCGTACAAGAAAAATGTCGATACAAATATTTAGCAAACGCCTTTGAAATAATTTTAAACCATATATTTCACAACTCACAGATTAGCATTAATTCGTCAATATCACGATATTTAAATTGGCAATTGCAATGAATTCTTAGCAAACTTCATAATGCATCGTAAACAAACTGGAACATGAAAATATTCTAATACGCAATCAGTCTTAGGAGGGTCTGTTCCTATATTAAAATTTCTGGAAATCTTAGAAAAATGTTGGTAGGCCAACTTTCATGGAAAGTTGATCATTATCCGGATTTTAGAAAGTCGCGAACACATTCAATTCAATCCTGTCCCAATCAGGACATTACGGTCGACAGTTTTGCCGGTGGTTTCCACCTGATTTGTCTTTTTGTCTCATGGACTTCGGCTCTTGGCCTCTCTGTTGGGTAATTTTGCTATCACCCCCATTTACTTGATGCGAATAGAAAAAAGATTGTTGTACAGTGACAAAAAGTTGGTTATGAAATTCTAACTTCGAGTTAGATAAATAATAAGTTTATGTTAAAATGTATCATGTCGAGTGAATAAATGTTCAAGAGGGTAGGAAATATAAAGTTTCATCGAAATTAGAGAAAACCCGTTGGATTATTACATTTTGTGTAGAACATATATTCATCACTCTACTTTGTTGTTTTTTAAACAGAAGATAAGACTGACGCTCTGAAGTTTGCTTTAGTGGCAGTTGGTGTAATTTGTGGTGTATGTGCCTTGCTTACTTATCTCATTCTTAGTGGCAGGAAGAAAAATAAATCTACAGGTAGTGTTTTACTAGTAGTATTTTTGGGGATAGAAAAGAAATTGTCTAGCATGATTAAATGCTGATATAGGTCCAAAATTGTGCTGAAAATACGTAAATTGTTTTATGGCTATATTTAGAATTAGGTTGACATAACTTGTTTTGTTTTTTCAATTTTCTTGTTTGAAATTTGGAAATTGCCTAAAAAATCGATTAAATACACAATAGAATATTAGAATTGAGTGTGTTCTTCAAGGGGAACTTTTGTAAAGCTTATTGTAAATATACAAGTCTAATGGGAAATGAAGAAGAAATAAGTTGTTCGATTTTTTTGTATAATACCAAAGTGATAAAGTAAATGCTGTCTGTTGAATTAAACCTTTGTCATGTTATTTGTAGGTTAATAATGAAAGCATCTAGAGTAATTTTTGATAATTCTTTGTAAGACCTTTGGTCAAATTCTATTGAATGTATGCTGTTTTAAGGTTTTTTTTACATGAACTTTGTTTTCTTTGAAGATAATGTCACTTCAAATAAAGTGATGTATGTGTCTTTTAACAACGAAAGTTCCCAAAGAGAGTCAGAAGCAGCTCGAGTCATAGAAGAATTGATTGAAAAATTCGGAGTAAAAATCGTAAATTCAAAATTAATATTCGATGAGCTATTTGAAAACAATGATGAAATATTATTGAAGGAATTTAAAGACCGATTGTGTGGCGAAATTCATAAATTTAGTAATTATGTATTTTTTTGTACTAAAGACTTGTACGAATCTTTAGAAAGATCTGGGCGTTCAGGAAAACTAAAAACAACTGTTTCACATGACAATACTGACTGGCATCATTACCTTCTTGCAGAAATGATGATTAAACACTGTACTGCATCATCAAGAAATCAAACATACCATTTTATTGCCTTTGATGAATCTTGTATTTGCTATTGCCAAAAGATATACTCCTTCATGAAGCCATCGCTAGGCTTGAGTAGAAAATATTGCTTAGTTACACAATCAAAGTTTAATTACAAACGTTTTAGACTTTTATTAAACTCATTGCCTACATCAGCAAGAAACATCGATCTTCAGAAAATGATGAAACGGTTAAACTCAAGTAATCTTTTAAAGCTTTTACAACCCCTTAATAATAGGAATGTTAAGCCTAAATTAGTTTTTGACAGAAATGAACATGATTCTGAATTACAACGCGAAGCTGCACATTTACATCTCACACCTTCCGCATTAGTAGAACAGCAACATATTCAAACAAGGCCTAAAACGTCTATTAAATTGTTGAATGAAACAAAGCCAAAATCAGCACAATCGCAGACGGTCGCATCTGGAGTTTCCCATATTGCATTTCATAGCAGAAAGGAAAATGATGCATACGAAACGACGGCCCTTTTGCACGAGACAAAAGAGAAACAGGTTGGGAGTTTAAAATCTGATGAAACCAGGACAAAGTTCATTGATAACTCCGTAGATATAGATGGAAAAGATAAAAGCATGTTTCTGAATGAAACAACGTCAAATTTACTTATCCTTAAACGGAGTGAACACTGTGATACTGACCAACCCAGAACAAATTATCACGCTTTACCTGTATCTATGCAAATTGCTAATGAAACAAAAGTGAAACAACCATTAAGGGATGAGAATATGGACAAATCTTTCGGGAGTTTAGAGTCCGAGAAAACAAGGACAAAATACCTTAATGACTCCGATGACATGAATGGAAATGATGCAGTGGTATTTATGAATGAAAAAACGACAGATTTACTTATTCATAAAAGGAATAAATACTGTGATACATACCAGTCCAATAAAGAAACAAGCTATCACGCTTTACCCGTATCTTTGCAATTTAAAAACGAAACAAATGTAAAACCCTCTCAGGCAAACAGTGTCGGGCTAAGTCAAGATAAATCAACTATTATTTCTAATACCAGACATAAAAGGACCGATTTACTTTTAAAATGTGCATCAACTACAAATGCATCACCTCAACAAGAAACAGAAGTATTGAAACCAGTGGGATCGCAAACTCAAATATGTAATAGGACTAAAATTAACTCATCCAATGTTTCTGGAACAAAACATTGCCAAGATATATCCCAAAATGTTGTCGAAAAAGATGTTTCTGATTCAGAATGTGACGTTTTAAAAGTGGCCCGAAATCGAGGGAATTATTACTTAAATAAACATTATAAATATAAACATTACAAAGAGACGTGCCTTTGACAAAGTCAACAGTATATTATATTTCATCACATATGCATCCTGAAAGCATATATATATTCTATGGATTCAAATGGAAAGCTATCTTGAAAAAAGGTAAAGAAATGCTGATTTATGTGATTAATTCAATGTTTTGATATAGACTCGGAGTGAAAGCAGAACTACACTTTAGATTTTCTTCTAATTCTTGCCAAATGCACTGTTTCTAAGCTCACATTAATTTGTTTGTTCTAAAGTGCAAATGCTTATTTTTTCATTGTTTGAAAATGTGTTTGTTAAATGTGTAATAGATTATTGATTACTTATAATTTTTCATTGTATAAGCCTAGTTTGAGCCAACGACCAATACCAAACCTAATCTCACGGTTGAAATATGATCTGAAAATGAAGTAGAATAAATCTGTGATTATTGGTTCAAAATGCAACCAGTGATGTTATAAAGGCGTTATATCTTATTTTTCTTTATTACAGTAAGAATTTAACTCTATAAGGACTCCTCCCGGGGGTGTCTTAATTGACAATAAAAATGTGTGTTTGTCTATGAAGTGAACTGGCTCGTTATTAAGTAGTAAAATAATTGTGACGTCACAATAAATTTTATGGCCGGACTGTTGGTCCATATACTGTGGACCAAAGAGAAACAGGACAAATTATACGGGTAAAGTATAATTATACAATTATAAGATACAACGTCGAGAAATAACCCGTACATCAGTGGGTGATCTCCATAAGGAGTGAGATTTGGTGTGTTCGAATGGTAAGTTTCTCTTGCTATGCATGCATCATCCGACGTGTGAAAAGCAACCAAAAAAATAATAAAACAAACCAAACCTCAACAAAAACCCAAAAGCTCAAAAGAGAAATAAATAAAAACAGATCCAGCCCCCTAAAAAAACAAAAAACAAAAACCAGTCAAATTACATCAAACACCTCTATGGAACGTCAAATTAACATATATTCAAATAATTATACATATCTTCAAATAATTGAAGATAGGTCAAATTCAATTGCACCTATCTTCAAATGATTTAAAGATAGGTTTAATTCAATTGAACCTATATTCAAATGAATTAAAGATATTTTTGATTTAATTAGAGATATCTTCAATTCAATTAAAGATAGGTTCAAATAAAGGGAATTAAACCTATCTTTAATTGAATTAAATATATCTGTAATTGAATTAAAGATATCTGTAATTGAATTAAAGATATCTTTAATTGAAGTAAAGATATCTTTAATTTATATGAAGATGTGTATAATTGAATTATATAGTATGAACGCCAAATTAACATATATTCAAATAATTGAAGATAGGTCTAATTCTTTTAAAGATAGGTGCAATTCATTTGAACCTATCTTCAAATCATGAAAGGGAATTAAACCTATCATTAATTGAATTAAAGATATCAATTGAATCATTCATTTGAAGATAGGTCTAATTGGATTGAACCTATCTTTAATTCTTCGAAGATAGGTGTTATTGAATTAAACCTATCTTCAATTCATTTAAAGATAGGTATAAATGCAACATCTCCTTAATTCATTTGAAGAAAGGTGCATTTCAATTAAAGATAGGTGTAATTCATTTAAAGATATGTTCAATTCATTTGGAGATATCTTCAATTCAATTAAAGATAGGTTCAATTCAATTATACCTATCTTTAGATATTTAAAGATAGGTACAATTCATTTAAAGATGGGTTTAATTGAATTGCACCTATCTTCAATTAGTTGAACCTATCTTTAAATAAATAAACCTATCTTCAATTATTTGAAGGTAGGTATAATTATTTGAATATATGTTAATTTGGCGTTCCATACACCTCCTACGCTTATAGTTGCCCTGGAAGCAGAGCGGTTGGTTAGTCTGTTTGACTGTTTTCGGGCATTATTTAAGCACTGTCCTTTTTGCAATCACTTTACTGTCTTCAAAGTGGTTTCAGTCGATATTATTACGCGGAGTTTTTTCTTATTTCAGTGTTTCAATGGATAAGTTTGGAGGCCAAATTGTTGCTCTTTGGTTGAAACTCTTTGACATTTGCTTTTTCGAAGCCTTTGTAATGTGTTTATTTCCCTTTTCTCTTGCATGTTGAGCTACGCAGATATTCCTCTGGTGAGATAGCAAAGAGTTTCTAAAGTACTGAAGACTTTTACTACTGGACATTTTTACACATATGCTGAGATGATTCTGTACAATTTTATCACTTATTAATTTATCAATTAATCACATAAAATGGCAAATCCATTTTATTATTTATTTTAACGCTCATTGTAATCTGGAAATTATTGCAAAAGAAAATAGATTACCTTCTTTAAAGGGCAAGTACAGTTTACATTTTACTGCATTTCATAGAAAGCTACTGGTCTTCAATTAAAGCATTTTAACAGGACCCTTTCAGAAAGGGACCCTAGTTAAACATGCATGAAAAGTACTGATGGTGGGCTACTCAAAGTATGGAGGCAGCAACGAGGATAATCAATGAGAAGTGTTGAATCAAAATGGCTGTAAAGAAAGTAAATAAAAACCTTTTACCCGAATTATCCCATTTAAATAATATGGAAATACTTTGTAAAAGCAAGTTTTTTGTTCCTTTTACTTCTGAATGCTTATGTAAAGAATAATCCCAATATTAATAATTAAAAAGTAGATAATTTGTCAAATTATATTTGACCCGTTATAGCTGGCAATGGTGAGAGCTAAAAAGCATTTACTGACATAGGAAAGCTTAAAAAAAATTGCAACAAAAGAAATAATTTTAAAATCAGATGAAAATTAAGATATCATGTACTGTATAAAAAGATTTTTAAGCTTGTTTTGTACATAATATTGATGTCAAGAATTTAAAACGAATAATACTTTATAGCTTTCATATATTATTCTTAAACCTCATTGTTTTTAATTACCGGAAATTGTCAGCTTATGTGCGTAGTTATTCAAGTATGGGGACAGCTGAGGCAAAACGATGATTTACATTCGTCAAACAGTATCCCAAGGCATTGATTAAATGTGTTGAAATAAAAAGTATTTTCAATTCAAATGCCCTTTTCATCCTCTTGACCCCAAAATGCTTTGGCTGTAAATGTTGCAGCTATATTTCCCTTGTTTGAATGCTGTGTATGCGCAAGCACTAACTGATTGTTTTCTTCATAGATAAAATTATTTTTTGTTATATCTTTATTTTTCCCTGTTAAGATAAAATATTTTTGGTCTCGTGTTCATTTACACTATGCTCAAAAACTTTACCAATGGAATATTAGAAATTCATCTACATAAGTAGATATTATCTACTTCTTTATGTATTCATAAAAATGAAGGAATGAAACTTCGTCAATTTGGTTTCATGCTGCTGAGTCTTATGTGGTGAGTTCAATACGCCAACTTTAAATGTAACAAAAATGCATAGTTTTGTCTTATTCTTTCCTTCTCAAAATTGCTTGTGCCGGTACCATGTCCAGATATCCCTAGTTCCGGTTCCCATCTTTGTTTGTCTTTTGTCAGTTTTTCTTGTGCAGAAATCTCTTGAATATTGTGGCATGTGATTGTAGTTTTCTGCCACATTGTGGGTGTTTCCTGTTATCTTTCCCACATTAATAGGAAATATGCATTTTATACAGAAACACAGAAATAAACTCCTTATCATGAAAAAGCCAATAGTCACAATCAGTTTATCTCTTTGATTGAGCAAATACAGCATTTGGCACTTGGGTGACAGAACATTGGAGTTTTAACTAGAATTATATTTTATTTTCAAACATCAGCAATTTATTCAGTCCTTTTCATACTGTTATGGTTGTCATTAATTCAAAATTTGGTTAGTAGTTGGTCACCTTTGCACAGTACGCCTTTAAATTGGGTTACCTTGTAAAAAATTACATTTTCCATAAAAAAGAACTTGTTTTCATCAGGAATGAGGAACCAATAGCAAAATAAAACGTACAAAAAACATACAAGTAAATTTTCATTTCAGTATTGTAACTGTCATTTCTACATTATCATAATTACAATGATATGAAAATTAGATATTATTGACAAGAAGTATAATATAATTTATTTACAAAAAATGAAAACAGGAAGAATTTAGTTTTATTGGAATGTATCTATCAATTGGTTTATCAATGAATCACTTCTTGTTGATTTTGTCACTAAAACCGAAGGAAAACGGCAGTAAAAGACCGAATTCATTAACAACTTTAATTCATATGCAATAGAAATAAAGACAATATGCAAAAGACACAACGAATGAAGAAGTACGTTATAAAACTAAAGTACTATCCATGTTTACACTTACAAAAAGAAACGATGGTATCATCAAGTGCTCTAGAAGAGTACGCATGACCCACTCTATGAATGGAACCAGTCATACTGCCCATGAAAAGTCCGGTATTAAGTCATATTTGGTGTTTGTAAGTTTAAAAATAAACTCTTTCTCTCTCAAAAATAGTATTTTACCGATAAGCCGAAAACATTGTCCTTTTAGACATCTAAATGTCTTTTATTTAATATCAGATAAAGGAGCTTATTTGAAATTTGTGCGTTTTTTTTCAAAACAGTTTTTGTTTTTGCTAAATGCTCTTTGCTCCATGAACCTTTACATTTTGTTGCTCTGCTTCACCAATCAGTCAACCTTTACATGTTATTGCTCTGCTTCAACTGTCCGTCAACATTTACATTTAATTGCTCTGCTTCAACTAACGATCTCCATATGTTGAGAACGATGGTATTTGCTGTCATACCTATATTTTAGATGGTGATGGTCATCTCAGTTTTTGATGAATTCTCCTTTCGATGTCATCCAATTTTTCTTGGTACAAGGTTATATTTCTTATGATATTAAATAGTTCAATAATGCTAACAATATGTGATTGATTTAATTTACATATTTCTAAGAACAACAACAAAAAAAATGCATGTTTTCTGTAAAGGGGAAACAACGTAATCTCTTTAGGAATACGGAACCGTGTAAAGTATATTATCCTGGTGAAAAGATAAGCTTTTCTATATAACAAAATACTGAAGTAACTGTGAATGCAGTTTTTATACCCCCGCTACATAGTAGTGGGGGTATACTGGTTTACCTCCGTTCGTTCGTCCGTTCGTCCGTCCGTACGTACCCACACTTTTCTCAGCAACTACTTTACAGAATGAATTCATATTTCCACAAAAGCTTCCTCATAATGGTCCGATGAGTATATATAGATTTCAAGGTTACCGCATAAGTACTTCCTGTTTGCCGAGACTTTATTGTTTTTTTTAATTGTTGTACAGCATATGGAATTTTTGTCACAATTTTTTCTGAAACTGTAAGTGGGATTCAATTGTTGTTTTGTACAGAGCTTCCTTATGGTCCAATCTATCGTGTATTCCGATTTTAATGTTACGTCATAAGCACTTCCTGTTTGCCGAGACGTCATTGTTTTTCATTGTTGTACAATATATGGAAATTTTTGTCACAATTTTTTCTGAAACTGTAAGTGGGATTCAATTGTTGTTTTGTACAGAGCTTCCTCATGGTCCAATCTATTGTGTATTCCGATTTTAATGTTACGTCATAAGCACTTCCTGTTTGCCGAGACGTCATTGTTTTTCATTGTTGTACAATATATGGAAATTTTCGTCACAATTTTTTCTGAAACTGTAAGTGGGATTCAATTGTTGTTTTGTACAGAGCTTGCTTATGGTCCAATCTATCGTGTATTCCAATTTCAAGGTCAAGTCATAAGCACTTCCTGTTTGCCTAGACATCATTGTTTTTCATTGTTGTACATTATATGGAATTTTTCGTCACAATTTTTTCTGAAACTATAAGTGGGATTCAATTGTTGTTTTGCACAGAGCCTCCTTATGGTCCAATTTATCGTGTATCGTGTATTCCAATTTCAAGGTCAAGTCATAAGCACTTCCTGTTTGCCTAGACATCATTGTTTTTCATTGTTGTACAATTTATGGAATTTTTGTCACAATTTCTTTTAGAAATGTAAGGCAGATTCAATTGTTGTGCAGAAAGTTATCATGTCGGTTACTAGGATTATATCATTGTGTTTATACTTGAATTGTGTCTACACTTGTATTGTGTCCCTATACAATTAAATTTGCACTTGCCACATTGATTCAGGGTTCAATGAGCGGGGGTATATCAGGCTGCCATTCGGCGCCAGCTTTTGTTGCATATGGCCATTTCGACAACTTATGTCTCTTCAGTGCAGATGAAAGCAAAACATTTCGAAACCCATTATCTGAAATATTTGTTAAACTGATAGATAATAAATTACCAATAAGATTTTAATAGCAAAACCAACACGAGCAAAGAACAGAGCTATGCAAGAGAGAGATACTCTTTAGTTTTTACTAAAATTTTCTAAATCATTCTGTTTTTAAATGCATTTTGTTATTTTGTAAATATGCTGATATTTTTCATTATTTTTAAGCCAAGTCTACAAATATTCCTCTGCAAACTACAAATGTGAATGTGCGTATTCTTGTATTCATAATGTACAAGACATCGCCATTACATCATTTGAAGTGGATTTTGAGGTAATCCGTTATACCAGAGAAGTGGTATGGGTCGAGATTTGTACTTGAGAAACCTATCTTTCTCTTGTCAATTTAAAGCAATACTAACGTTTCTCTTGTCAATTTAAAACAAAATTACAAACAACTGTTAAAGCAACTGTCATTTTGATGCTTTAGCTTTATGACTTCTCATCAATTCTGTCCGTTATCAATTAACCCATTGAATTTCATTAAGTTTGGCTGATTTGGCCTATTGTACATTGTATATTGTTTTTTTCCTTGAGTTTTAACTGACTTAGTCTATTGCATATCGTTTGTCCATTCCTTTCCAGCCGACCTTACCCTTTTCTCATAGATATTGGTTATCAATTAGTTTTGACTGGCCTTGCCTATTGAATGGAATTGTTGCACTTTACAAAAGATTGTATAGAATATTTTACCTTGTACAACATAAAACGTGAGCTCATATACATTCACCAACTTACAAAATTGAGCCTACTCATGTGTTTGTTATCTGAATTAACTGATTGTTAAGGGGTTTTCAGTCATGAGTATTTAATGATGAGTCGTTTTTTCATATGATTGTGTGAATATGAAACCCCTTTCCTCATAATTTAATTGCCATTGTTTTGGTGAACGGTAACTAAATTACTTTATTCCTTTGGACCACATGATAATTATCAATATTTTCAAATATATTACACTGCCTAACGAATAGTTAATTTTGATCGCTAGTCGCATATTACATAAAAGGAAATAGAAAGTGTTTTTATAAGGAAAAATGAACCAAGTATAAGAGGAACATTTTTTTTATTAATGTGAAAATCATTTAAATATACTTATTTTTCATCTTTGACACCTTTATAATTATATCTTTAAAACATACGAGTTCCCGTTTGGAACAGATTGAATTAGTGCCTTGACATCGAAAAATTTTACAGTAACTACATACATCGTAAAATGTATTTCCAGATCGTGTGGTTCCGACTTTTCATGACTCATTTAATGTGCTAACGCAACATTATTTGACAAAAAGGAATTTCAATAGGATTCCAGAAAACAGGGGTTGGGGATGAGTTTTTTTTTATACTTTTTCTCAAATTTTTCCTTAAGGGTGTATTCACTCATGTTTCGTTGAAATCTTGTTTGGAAATAATTTTAAATTTATCAAAATTTATGTTTATCTTTAAATTGTGTCAAAATTATTCATTTCTGCCCTAATTGGCTGTTGGATTCATTTCAAATTTTCACAATCACAGAAAAAATACACAGAGGAAGAAGTGATAAAAATGTTAGAGTTTTTGATCGACAATATATTTGTCCAGTTTGGAGGACTTGTTTTTCAACAGACCATTGGAATTCCAATAGGCACAAACTGTGCACCTCTTTTAGCCGATGTGTTTCTCCACTCTTATGAGGCTGAATTCATTGAAGGGCTTCTTCAAAATTAAAGACAAAAAAAACTGGCCCAGTCCTTTAATTTCAGTTTCCGTTATATAGATGATATTTTATCATTAAAAAACCCTCGCTTTGGTGATTTTCTTCATCTTATTTATCTAAAAGAGCTTGAAATTAAGGATACTACAGATACTTCCACATCGGCTTCGTTCCTTGACCTTCATCTTGAAATTGACAACAGAGGTACATTACAAACTAGCCTGTATGACAAACGCGATGACTTCACTTTTCCATTAGTCAACTTCCATCTTTTCTTTGTAGCAACATTCCTAAAGCACCAGCATATGGAGTTTACATCTTACAACTCATTCGCTACTCAAGGGCTTGTGGTCGTTACAGTGACTTCCTTGATTGAGCTCAGTTGCTTACAAATAGACTACTTAAGCTAGGGTACGTTACAAAAAACTTTAAGTCATCACTACAGACGTTTTACGGTCGACATCACGATCTTGTGGATCGCTATGGGATATCTGTTTCCCAGATGACAACAGATCTTTCTCTCTACAACTAAAGTTTGTTTTTCCTCTGTCGGATTCGACTTTAATACCGGAATTGACATGTTTAACACGGCGGGTGTCTTATAAGAAGCAGGAGATGCTTACTCTACCGGGTCATCTGATCTCACCCATGGTTTTTTTTTTGGGTCCGTGTTGTTCATCTGTATGTGTGTCTTCATTTTTCTTTTTTTTGTCCCGTACTCAAGTGGTGTCCTTGTTTCTTAGTGTGTCTGATCTTGCCATTGTCCATGGTTAGTTCGTTCTTTTGATTGACGGTTCGGTTCTCACTTACTTTCACAAAATAGGGATTGGGTTAGAAAATTATGCACTTAGATTTTTTTTTTTTGCATTTTTAAAAAAAGTATTATATATTTTTGCATAAAAAAAAATCACAAAACTTATGAAGTTTAAACCATTAGCTGTTTGAAAAGTTTAGAAAATTTACATTTTTTAAGGAAATATGGAAATGCTAAACTTGCCCCTAAAAGCATGAAAATGGGACAAAACTTTCTTATGTCAACACCAACATATGATTTTTGGGGTTGAATTTTTTTATTTCTTCCATTTATAGTTTTCAGAAAGTATGGGAAAAAGTTTAATACTCTAAGCTAGATTATTTCCATGAAAACGGTAAAAAAAATGGGCAAAAATGCCTAAAAGTGAGTAAAAGTTTGTCACTTTCAAACATCTGTAGCAAAATAATTTGCATAACAACCTATATTTTTTTCTTCATATAATGAAATTATAGGGTAAGAACTTATCATTGCAAAAATTAAGGTTTGAAAAAAGTTTAATTCAGTGCTTTAGAATTTTTGCTCCGCACCAGAGTAAATCCTTAAATCTGTACGAAATGAAAACATTTTGAGAATAATGGGGTTCCGACTCATGGACCTCCAGATCCGCAAATGTTTTATTCAGTTATCTTGCAAATAAATGATTTCATCTACATATCTTTCTACACTTAATATCCATTTACATTCTCGACAAGGCCGTATAGTCTGCATGTATACTGGTAATAGGGATAGTCATGGACTTTAACCATGTGTTTTATAAAAAAAAGTACAAATCTGAAAATGACGGATAGTAATTATTTTGTCTACATATGCAACATCAAAATGCTAATGATATGTTTAAACTTTTTAGAAAGTAATGTCGTTATTACTTTATTTCATTATTAAGAGTCTTCAGCTGTTAAAGAAGGAAAATATTGAAATAAATTTATTCTGTCAACAACAGTTAAAAAACTACAACATATCTTTTTAACTAGTTGACTAAAAAAGTAGAGTGCCCAAAAGATTTGGTGATTATTGACTGTGTCACTCTTTGAAACATTCAACTTCAAATTGGCTTCATTTGTCCATAGAACTGTAATATGATTTGAAATATTATCATGTTAATTTTTAAATGGCTAAATCGTTTTGTTTTCATCCATAATGATTTGTATTTCATCTTTATTTAACAAGCTTTAAAGTGGACATTAATACTTGTCTTTTAGAATATACTACTCAACCAAAGAAATGTCCACTCACGATTTTGTAGGATATGATATAAAATAAAGGCATTTTTTTGTTCTCTTTAATTGATTATCGTCTTTATCAATACTCAGTTCTAATTTTACTCTTGAAACTAACATATCCGGTCAAAATTAAGAGAAGATCCGGTTAATAGAATCGAAATATGCATGTGCAGAAAGTCGAAAGGATATTTTTGTCAAAAAAGAACAACACTGACACATTGAATGGTAACTAACAATTTGCCATATTGATTCATCAATGATTATTTGCGAAAACGAGGCTGAAAGATTTGGCAGTTTAAATAACTTGGAGTATTTGTTCAAGTGTGCCCTTATATCAATTGAAAAGAGACTTTAATTGGTATAGAATCCACCACGGAATTATCCGAAATCATGACGTCAAACTAAAAACTAGAGCCGTCGCCGAATGGCAACCAATTATGCCCCCGATCATTGAACCCTGAATCAATATGGCAAATGCAAATTTAAGTGTGTGTTGACACAGTACAAGTATGGCTACAATGATATGCCTCCTCTTTTTCCAAAATATATGAGAGGGAAGTTCTGAGCCCGAAAATCGATTCATCCATTTTGAGGCACTTCGAATTTTCCCGCCTTTTTCCAGTATCCATGGCAACAGCAGCCATTTTGAAAATTCCAAAAGATATGTGTGTGCACATCTTATTGTAAGTAATATCCCTTTGAAGTAGTTGGAATTTGTTTGCAAACTTTCTAAGAAACATGAATAGTTGTGTTTTTAATTCGTACGGACAAGGGAAAAACAATATGCCCCGAATTATCGTCGCGGAGGCATACACATCAAAACTCCAGAATTCGACTTTTACCTATTTTTTTTCATGGTTTTTTGTGTTTTCGGATGGTTACCAATACTGTACTAATTTTATCAACAAATAGTGAAAATTCATTTCCGACTGTCATTGAAATGTTAATATCCGCAAATTTTGCCTTATAAGGGACCGACCATTTAACCTGAAGGGGGGGGGGTTATGGTTTTTTTTCTGGACAGAAAATTTTTTTCGCGCTTCGCGCGAAACAAATTATTTATTTTTTGCACGCGTATCAACAAAATATTTTTTTTCAAAATTAACATTATTTTTTTTTGGGCAGAAAGCCTCATTCAGAAAATTTTTTTTCATCATTTTGGCAGCCAAAATATTTTTTTCACATAAATTCAGATCCAAAATATTTTTTTAGAAAAAAACCATAGCCCCCCCCCCCTTTTCAAGTTAAATGGTCGGTCCCTAGCCACTGTTTCGTGAAATGTCTCATCAGCAACGACTAAAGTTTGTTATAACAACTTTGCAGTTACGAAATAAAAATGGTCTTCTTCGAAGCTTACAAGAATAATTTTAATTTTATCACCCCTATCAGAAAATATATTGAGGATCAAAGTTTCTTTTGTTGATAAGTATATTTGAACCTACAAAATAAAAGGGATTCTTTAAGTTATTATGAATGGTAAAATTTCTAATTTTTATAAAACCATTGTTTACAGGTTTTAAAACTTTGCCAAAATAAATATATTTTTGTTATTGGTTTGACCAATGCCAATTTCTCCTTAAACCACCCATTCGCACTTAAACTATGGGTACCAACTGTGCACCTCTCATAGCAGATTTATATTTTTATTGCTACGAGTCACAATTCATGGCAAAAATTCAAAAAGACCTTTCTAAACAGCATTTAGTGGATATTTAACAATACATATAGATATTTGGACGATATTTTGGCTTTAAATAATCCTGAATTTTCTAAATTTACAGATGAAATTTATCCTTCAGAACTTACTTTGAATAAATCCAATAGCAGCAGTGATTATACTCCTTTTCTTGATCTTGGTATATCAATAAATCAAGGAAAGTTAAACACTAAGGTTTATGATAAAAGGGGTGATTTCTCCTAGCCTATTGTCAATTTTCCCCATCTCGACGGCGATGTTCCGTTAGCCCCTTCTTACGGGGTCTACATTTCACATTTCACTGCACGAGTATGTAGTGATGTTTATGACTTCAACGACCGAAATCTTTGTTTCACTGACAAACTTCTGCATCAAGGGTTTAGATATCATAAATTGATAAAACATTCTCTGCTATTAAGAAAGTTTGGTTCTACGTGCAGGGCTCTTGTACGTCGGGGCATTTCGCATCCAAACTTCTATGGGAATATCATTTTCGGAGCGCATAGATTCAAAAAATGTCCTTCCGGGCTTATTGATCCGTTGTGCAGGCTTGTTCATGGAGGATGTAGGTGCAGCATTGTTGTTGGGTCTTTGCTTCTGGTTTTTGTTGGCAAAGATGTTGGTCATCTACTAAATGCTTTACATCATAACTAAATTTATACAATTTTTCATATTGGCAGTACATGGCATTGCGCGGTGTCGTGTTCTTCTTTCGTGGTTGATGATGTTGTTATACCAAATCATTTTAGAAGTATTTCAATTGAAATTTCATATGTAAGAAGGCTTGATATCATAGTCAACTGAAATTATGTCCTGAGCTAGCTGTCAGTAACTGCGAGCATTTGTCCGGACAGTACCTGTGTGTATTGTCTTCATGTTTTGTGTACTGCATTGCAAGGGTACTCGTCTTGATAAGTTGGACTTTTTTCTAGTTTGATTTTTACTGTAAGTCTTTTTGTGTAATTATTTTTGGCTATTTACCACACATGGGGGGAGGGTTTTGATCCAAGAAAACGAGTTTAACCCCACCGCGGTTTTGCGCCTGTCCCAAGTCAGGAATATGTTGGTCATTGGCTTGTCCTTGTCTTCTTATAAAAATTTAGTTTCTTGATATTTGGGTTATTGGGTGTGTTTGTTTCCATTGATTTATTCACTTTTTTACCTTTTTGGGGCCATTTAGGGCTTGCTATTTGGTATGAGGTTCCTCACTGTGTTAAAGACTGTGCGGTGACAACTAGATGCTTTGTTTCGGGTCGTTTTAACCTGGATATGGGATGTTGTCTCCTTGACATTTACCCCATTTCCTTTCTTTTTCATATTAATAACTCCGGTGGCTGAAGTTGGAGCTATGCCCGTTAGAATTATCTTAATTCATTCCGAAAAGGTATTTTAAATGTGAACAGTTTACTTGAACAAGAAAATTCAAAACGCATGCAATGTAAAATTTTCATCACCTATATGTCACGAAACAGATATACAGCGCGTTTTACATTTCAAAATTTCCACGAGAAAGTTTTACGCTAATTGTGCTTTTATATTTATTAATTTTTCTGTAACTGTTCACATTTATTTTATTCATTATTTTGACATATACATACATTTATAAGTCCTGCGTTAGGTCATTATCTCTTCGAAAAGTATAGGAATGTTACAAGAAGTCTAGTGTACTCATAACTAGGTTCATGCATTAACAACATAAAATATCCCGTCTCATACTTCCCTTTTATATTGTTGCATCAACGAATTCCAAACTGATAAGTTTATTTTCTAGATGGGCTTGAAATACGGGAAAATGAACATAATTAAATGTTTGTATATTTACTTTATCTGTCCGCAACATAAATTGTTTTTTGGGAATAATGAGGACAACAAATATTA
This sequence comes from Modiolus philippinarum, assembly GCA_002080025.1. Lineage (NCBI taxonomy): Eukaryota > Metazoa > Mollusca > Bivalvia > Mytilida > Modiolidae > Modiolus > Modiolus philippinarum. The sequence continues at coordinate 82,307 of MJUU01003195.1, read as the reverse complement.
ATAAATATAAAGAAATACAGTGACGTTTTTGTCAATATAAGTGAATCCTTTACTTTGTTCGGTAAATCTCTATATTTAATCGCTCATCTTCAGCAGAAAGATGGTGTTCCCTGTCATTACTGTATTTATTTATTTAGTTAGTTCGACGAATTCCCCTCTCGATTTCGTCTAATTTTTATTAGTATTTCTTATGGTATTCATTTCTGAAAAAAAACGACATAAATAACAAAATACCATAGTTACAGTGAATTTAGATTCAAATGTTAATAATACATCAGCAATTATTTTGACTTTCAAAAAATCTCATAATTTCAGTAAAAGGAAAACAACGTGCTTTCTTAAGGAATAAGGAAGCTTGTAAACGCATAGCGATAATTATAGTAAATGTCCTGATTCAATAGATCAACAATAACAACACAAAATATTCATTTATTTATCTAAAACAATATTCTATTTACATGCGTTTGGTTTATTTCTAAATTTTTTGATATAATTATTATTGATTAGCCAAGTCTTTATATATTTTTCTCTTCAAACTACAAGTATGCGTGCGTTCATAGTCATTTTATTTTAGTAAGTAGATTTTGAGAATCTGTAACTAGTGATAAGGTCCGCTTTGTTTCTAAGTAACGTTCTAATTGTTGAAGATTTCAAACTTAGGACTATCTGTCAAACAACTGGTGATATATTTTGTAACTTGCATTCAAATAATGTTGCCTTAATGATTTTTATGCTGACGCCTAATGACTTCTCATATACAATAGGCTACATATCCCAATTACGTCCCTTTTTTCCGAGTGGTTCATATATATAATAGGATACGAATATATTCCCTATCATCAAAACATGAAATATTTTTAAAATTTTAATTGTGTACTTCTAATGCAAAATGTTCATAATTGTAGTGTACTTCATGCATGCAAAGTTTCATATCGTTTGAAATAGTGCGATTTTTTACCCGACTTTTGGTTAGAATGCACTACAAAATTAATTGGGGTATGTGGCCTAAGAGAAGTTGGGGATGTAAAACACACAAAATGACATTTTGAGCCTATCTTTGGTTGTTACTGCGTGAAACTTGGCACGTTTGTGCATTTTCACAAAAACTATCGGGCGATATCACCAAACATGTTGAATTTAAAACGATAAATTTAACTTTATTTCTACTAAAGTAAACAACGTAAAACTTTGCAGACTTTCATGATATATGTTGCCCACATCTACGCAAAATTATTAAGATTTTTTTTTAGAAAAATGTGGATTTAATAGGCTACTGATCCCAATTACGTCATTTTCCTCGTGTTATTCGAATATATTTCCTATCAAAGCATGCAATATCTTTAAAATTCTAATTGTGTACTTTCTAATGCAAAATGTTCATGTTTTGTAGTGTTGCTCGACAATTAGCAATGAGTTTCACTCAAACCGGTACTAGGGGCCGTCTTGAACTTGCTATGAGGTATGAGTAAGAATCATTGTTGAATGCATCATGGTGACTTCAAGATGAAGAACAACAATAAAAGCGTTGTTCCATTGCTTAATTTTACCATGTATTTGTGGAAACTTTGCCTCATTTGCATTTACTCCATATCCCTTCATTGTTAATTTTAGACTGGAGTTTGTCTCTGCAGTGTGGAGTCGTAAAAAGATTCCCAGTGAGAGAGATGTATGCTTTATATACATTTCAGTTATGGTGTATCTATGCGCTATAATATTTTTACATTATGGCTTTTTTCATTTTTTGTAGTCTGACCACTTGTTTGTTGTGCTCACTTCTCATGATTTTATAATGCCAAGTTTTCTTACAATTGGCTCGATGAGTGCCCTGTGATTGTTTAAATGTTGTGATCGTCTTCTATTGTCTTTGTGTCGGGCAATGGATGAAAGCGATTGTAAGAACACTTTGCCAATTAAGTTTATGTTTGTTGACGATCCCATATCCATGGATCAAAGGCTAGAAAAGCATTGATGTAGTGTTGATGGACAATAGCAATGAATTTCGCTCAAACCGGTGCTAGGAGCCGTCTTGAACTTGCTATGAGGCATGAGTAAGGCTCATTGTTGAAGGCCTCATGGTGACTTCAAGATGAAGAACAACAATGAGAGCGTTGTTCCATTGCTTAATATTACCATGTATTTGTGGAGACTTTGTCTCATTTGCATTTACTCCATATCCCTTCATTGTTAATTATAAGTATTTTTCGCATTAAAGAGTGTCCAGATAATGCCTTTGAACGTTTAAAATTGACATTTCTTGAACAGTAAGTGTCTCAAGTTTAACGGGCATTTTATAAATAAAATGGTGGGTTAAACCAGGTTTAATGATGCATCAACCTCCCGCTTATATGACGACTAATTAACTATAGCTTCTGTGTGCCAAGATTGTGTTAAATGTCAAAGCCATAATACTGTAAACCGGGAAATTTTCGCGGCAGTTTTATTTTCGCGATTTTCGCGCTTGGAATGGAAGCGCGAAAATAAAACGGCGCGAATATACTTGTCTATTATCGAAGTCAATGGTCAACAATTTGGCAGCGCGAATTCAAAACTGTGCGAACTAAAATCCTGTCAATTTACCGCGAAATAAAGACGGCGCGAAAATTTCCCGGTTTTCAGTATTGTCAGGGGGCACTAAACTATTTCTATAAGTTTTGCGCTTATTTGGGGTTTACATTTGTTGGTTCTTCTGTAGCAGTTGAAATTTTGTTAATGATGTTCTGGTATATATATACATTTGGTCGTCGCATTCTAGATAATTTAATGTGTTTGAAATTTATAAGCATTGTAATTTCGCATTGAAATCTTTCCCACAGAATAACATTGCCTTTTGTCAATTTCAGTGAATGATGTGGCAAAATCCTTTACTTTGTTTTGTCAATCTTTACATTTTCAACTCATGATCCTCTAGTTATCAGAACGATTGTGATCATGTAATCATTGTATTCTTTAAGCTGTTGTGACGGTCATCTCAGTTTTACTCCTGTAGTGCGATAGTGTTTTACCAGCAGACTAGGCTCCTTGAGATTAGTGGCAAGCATCTTTTCTAATTTACGTATTGTCATTTTCTCTCTTTTCAAGATTGCGGTCATGTAGCAAGTAATCTAACGTTACCTTTATTTGGTTTTATTCGTATGTATATTATACTTTAGGGAAACGGGACAGAAAAAGGGGAGGTCTTGGTCCCTTAAATCTGTTTAACACTACTGATGGCTTTTACTAGTGCCGGTACCAAGTTCGACTGTCACTAGTTCCTATCGTTGTTTACGTTTGTCTTTGGTGATTTTTGTGTTTTTCATGTGAATTTCCCTGGCATATTGTATCATTTAGCTATAGCTTTCAGCCAATGTAGATGTTTTCTAGTACCCTTTTTATTTCATTGATGGATTCCACTCTCGATTGTAGCTGATTTTTCATAGTATTGCAATTTTAGTTGAATCTTAGTTTGAAATGTTTAATATAATGCCAAAAATTTAGCGATTTAATTCATAGTGATTTACAGAAAATTGAGTAATTTTCAGTAAAAAGGAAGCTATGTATTTTCTTAGGAATAAGGAACCCTGTAAACGTATGAAAGCAATTAAAGTAAATATCCTGGTTGAATGGATAAACAATAACAACAC
>MJUU01003195.1:64030-78587 GCA_002080025.1 Modiolus philippinarum | reverse complement strand
TAGTGATTTACAGAAAATTGAGTAATTTTCAGTAAAAAGGAAGCTATGTATTTTCTTAAGGAATAAGGAACCCTGTAAACGTATGAAAGCAATTAAAGTAAATATCCTGGTTGAATGGATAAACAATAACAACACCTTATTTATTTACATATCAAAAACAATACTCCAATACTTAAATGCATTTTGTTAATTTGTAAATTTCTTGACATATTCATATATTAGCCAAGTCTTTACAAAATATTTCTTTGAACAATGTAAGTGTATGTGTATTTAGCATATACAAGACATTATCATTCCATCATATTAAGTAGATTTTTAAATTATCTATAACAAAATGCAAGTAAAAGTTCCTGCTCTGTATATTAAAGTAACGTTCTCACTGTAGAAGGCTTCAAACTTGAAGCAATTTGCCAAACAACTGTTGATATGAATGTTAGGTGACGGTTTTTGTCTCACTTACATTCAGTTTAAGAGCCTCATGACTTCTTATGAATTCTACCCATTGTATATTCTATTTCATCCCAAGGACTCTAGTACATTGAATGCTTTAAAGTCTGACCGACCTGGCCTATTAATGCTGAACTGACCTGTGTATCATTCATCCGTTATGTAAAACTTTCATTGCAGGCTCTTTCACCGTGGCACAATATTTTTAATATTTTACGAAAGGATATAAAGGATATAAACATATATTACTTTATCTAACGAATAATCAAAATTTTGATCAGTAGTCGCATATTACAAGAAAAGACATACGAAAATGTTGGAACATATTATAAAAGGAAACTTTTGACGATTGATTTAAACATCATATCAATACACTAATTTAAACATAATTGACGCTTTGATATTATATCTCAATGTCATACAAATTCCTGTTTTGTATAGATTGTAAGAATGATCGAGATATTTTTCGATAATTACTCATATGGTTATGACAATGGAATGCACCTTCCATATTTTGTCCCGTATGGTGTCACCACTGCACTATCAGGTTTTGTTTTGTGACGTCGTGATATCGGGAAAAATCACGCACCAAGAACAATATTTGAACATGCGTGAAATACCAGTTTTCCCGCGAACTACCTGNCTTTGGCTCTTGACAACTGTGTTCCGTAATTCTATTCGGACCATTTGATTTTCAGGGAAGGGCTTGGGCGATTTTGCCAAGAAAATTCATTTACTTTCATGAAAATCTTGAACAAATAATATATTTCACCAAATGTTCCCTCAGAATATTTGTTTGGATTTGCAACAACAAAAATTTATTCTTCAAATCAAAATCAAATTATTCATTTTCATGAGAAGTAAGATTAAGAATATTTATTTTCACTGGCAAGATTAAATTATCTATTAACAACATCCCACCCGGAAAAATAAAATGGTCGTCCCCTTATTACCTCCATATATATTAATAATTCATAGGTCGTTATATAATTTTTCATAATAATTTGCTTTTAATATCTACAAGTTTTAAAGTTGACATTTGCTTAAAAGGTGTGTCATTTGATATTTATGAATTTCCCCCCAAACACTCACTGACATTAAATTTGAAAATTCTATAAGTGTTGCGCTTATTTGGGGTTTACATTTGTTGGTTCTTCTGTAGCAGTTGAAATTTTGTTAATGATGTTCTGGTATATATATACATTTGGTCGTCGCATTCTAGATAATTTAATGTGTTTGCAATTTATAAGCATCGTAATTTCGCATTGAAATCTTTCCCACAGAATAACATTGCTTTTTGTCAATTTCAGTGAATGATGTGGCAAAATCCTTTACTTTGTTTTGTCAATCTTTACATTTTCAACTCATGATCCTCTAGTCATCAGAACGATTGTGATCATAAAATCATTGTATTCTTTAAAGTGTTGTGACGGTCATCTCAGTTTTACTCCTGTAGTGCGACAGTGTTTTACCAGCAGACTAGGCTCTTGAGATTAGTGGCAAGCATCTTTTCTAATTTACGTATTGTCATTTTCTCTCTTTACAAGATTGTTTTCATGTAGCAAGTAATCTAACGTTACCTTTATTGGGTTTTATTCGTATGTATATTATACTGTAGGGAAACGGGACAGGGAAATGGGAGGTCTTGGTACCCTTAAATCTGTTTAACACTACTGCTGACTTTTACTAGTGCCGGTACCAAGTTCGACTGTCACAAGTTCCTATCGTTGTTTACGTTTGTCTTTGGTGTTGTGTTTTTCATGTGAATTTCCCTGGCATATTGTATCATTTAGCTATAGCTTTCAGCCATTGTAGATGTTTCCTATTATCCCTTTTTATTTCATTGATGGATTCCACTCTCGATTTTTTCTGATTTTTCATAGTATTGCAATTTTAGTTGAATGCCTAATATAATACCAAAAATCATATTGATTTACAGAAAATTGAGAATTTTCAGTACAAAGGAAACTATGTATTTTCTTAAGGAATAAGGAACCCTGTAAACGTATGAAAGCAATTAAAGTAAATGTCCTGGTTGAATGGATAAACAATAACAAGACACCTTATTTATTTACATATCAAAAACAATACTCCATTTAAATGCATTTTGTTAATTTGTAAATTTCTTGACATATGAAAGCAATTTAACCTTTTCTCTGCCAGAGGGCCACTATAGTGGCCCTACTTTTTGTATTCAATATCGCCAGAGGGCCACTAAATTGCCCATATAATAATAATAGTTAAAATCAAAAGTATGCAAATTAGCCCTCTATTCATCACAAAAACTTGTAGTTGACTTGTTGACAATTTTGAAAAATTGATGTTTAGTGATAAACAAAACAATGTTGTTGCCATATTGACGTATCCTCATTGTGACGTCAGGTCAGTGGTGACGTCACATACATGAAACTTGTTTCCCGCCACTGCGCACTGGGAAATCGAGTTTTCACCAGAAGAATGATGATTTGGACCAATTACAAGCAATGCAGGACTAAGGAAAATGCCAGGTTTGGTGTCAAACCAATTAAAACATTTAATGCATACGCTTATCTAATGATAAAAACTTTACATAGAGACAAACATGCAAAATAAAAATGGATAAAAGGACATTTGTAATATGAATCCTTTGATTTTGCTTGAGTGTAATAATCATACTTTAATATTATTGCTCAGAGTACATTGAATCTAGAACAATACACTATTTTTGTGTAACGAGTAATTCTGAACTTTACCGTAATGCCATTTATTTACGACATATATTTATTCCATCGGTAAATGCATAGTAAAGAGTCATCGGTGCCTTACAAATATGTTTGTCATGTTTGTCTTGGTAATAATTCAAATGTTGGATTGAACCAATAAAAATTCTATTCTGTTCTCTACTACAAATTGAATTATCGTAGTTTATCTAGTATAATAAAAAATAAAATTTAATTTTAAAACTTAAAATATCGCTACAGATATGCCTTAAATGAATAGCGAAGGACCAATACACAAAAACGAAATATCAAACTAAATTGCAATCTTTTTTTGGATCAATATGAGACTCTGCAGGAAAATAGAATAATTAACCTCGCCTTTAAATTTGCCTTTATCAAAAGTAAAAATATCCTTCAAATTCGAATTCCATTGAAAGTTTTTGTAGTTGAAATATAACAAGTTTCAGAATTAATTAAGTTCCAAATTGAGGAAAAAAAATCTACTTATGATCCATTTAAAATGTTATAAGGCGCGGACCATTAGATTTTTTAGGGGGGGCTGGATTTTTTAGAAAAAAAAATCTGGCCCTGATTTTTGCCCCCAAAAAATTCTTACCAGCATCTGGGCTGAAAAAAAATAATCTGGCCCTGATCCTGCCCATAGAGAAAAAGCCTGAAAATTTCCTTTCATAGTGCTTAAGGAAAAAAAAATCTGTCGGCTCGGGTAAAAATCCCAGACCCCTCCTGAAAATCAAATGGTCCGTGCCCAACATCACCCAGCACTTTTTGCAGCCTATGTAAATTTCATGCCTCAAGAAATTCTATGGCCGTCACCATTACATCATTGAAAGATATGACGTGTCAGTTTCCCAAATGAAAGTGGACATTTTCAGCTGGATTCACGTCTTCCCGGATTTGACTATACCGATTTTGAAGTTTTCCTAGATTGACTCACTTGCAGTGTGACTGGTGCTGTTAACAGAGCAGGACATTCTTACCCTTTCGGAGAACCCGATGCTACTCTCAGCTTAATGGGTGTTCACACTGTGAGTGACTTGCAATTAGTTTTGAATGTTTTGTTTTTTTATTTCTGTGCTTTGTAGCCGTCTAAAGACATTATTTTCTCTGTTCTCGTTTTTGCCATGTCTTTGGGCTTCGACTTTTGTAAATACTCCTCTGTTCCTTCGGTATTCTACCGTAACGGTCGTTGTTTCATAACATTTTAATCGATTTGAAATCTTATCTTTAGCTGAGGCAAAACTTTGTTAACAACTTGTGGACTCAAAATCTAGGCCTCCCATTCTCCTTGTTAATTTTTACACCCTACATGTCTTTATCTTCTTTTAGCTTGCGAATGTTGGGGGCGCATAAGAAATGCAGTGGTCAAGAGTACTAATATTCATATGATAAATCATATAATGGCTTCCTCATTACCAAACACATGTAAAACTTCGTCCTCAATGTAAAAGTTTACGTAACTGTCGACACGGAATTATCACAGCTGGTATCAAATACTATAATTATAATGTCTTTCAAAATCCTTGATATCCTCCACTTGCAATAAACAGGCATGGTATTTATTTTTTAGTAACAAGTACTTCCTCATGTTTTATAAATAATTATAAGGAAAAGAAGCACACAAAATGTTAAAGCTTGAAAACCGAGAACAGATAAAAATCGATAGACTGTTTTGCCACACATACAAATACATTTCATATTTGAAGACACTACACGTATATTTTATTTATACTGCAATCTTAAAAATATGCGGAACCTTATATTAAATTGCTTAAAAATTATTCAAATATAACATTTAACAACAATTACCCAAATGGAACCTCGCTGTTTCTTTCAGTAGTAAAGTGATCACGAGAATGAAATTAATACCAAGAAAATAGATCACAATGAAATGTTTGTTGTCCCCTTGACACTAACTATTGACCTCGGCTACTCCTCGGTCCATAATCAGGGTCTCGGGGACATCCCTCATAACCAGTCAATAAGTATAAATTATACAATGTTGACGAAGTTGCAGACTTCCTGGTAAGAGTGTTACATAAGGAGGGTAACAAAAAAAAAACAAAACAAAAAAAGCAATCCAACCGAATGATGTATGGAATCGTCATATGCATAAGCATACAGTAAATCAAACAGTAGCATTACTATATAGGTCTTTTCAGGGAAAGAACGTGTTCCAATTAGATACAATTGAAAAGGTCAGTTATCGGCCTGTACTAGAGGTTGGCCTCCTTTAATTTGTGTGTTTTTTTTATTATTTTTTGTAATTTTATTTCATTTTTTTTTAAACTGACCAATAATCATTACATTTTTGATAACATCATTTTAATTCTAGTACTTTATCAAGTTAAAACATACGTATTTTAATAGAACAATTGATTTATATTTGTTATTTAATATTTCTTTACACAGAATTTATAGGTTAAATTTTATTTTGTTTTGTTTTTTCTTAAACTTAAATAATATCGGGGAATCTGCATGCGATTAATGATAACCGAAAGCCAAGGATGTTCGTACCTCCACTTGACAGGAGAGTTACGATCAAAGAAAAAATAACAACAATTTATTTAAAGGGCTAAACAAATACATGTATCACAGACATCTAAGATCATTTAGAAAAACTGATGTATATTTCGAAGTCTCGTTGTCAAGCTGCACCGCAAAAATTCTCTCAATCTGAAATATCTTGCACCACAGTACTCTAATTATTCGGGTGAGCAAACATATTGCAAAGAGTTGGCAGGGATAAATAAAGGTATCCTTATAACATTAAGATTTATTCCATGAGAAAGAAAGACACAACAGCAAAAAGCACCAAAATAAACATAACATACGAATCTCATGCCCACTCATTTGAGGAGTGTCATGAAAATAATAAAAAAATGAGGAAAGTGATGAGAGATGTGAACGAAAACACAAGAAGACTAAAGACACTAGCCCACAAAACAGACGGACACCACAAATGCAACACTAAAAACTAAAAGCAAATAATTTGACACCACTGAAGGACTGAAATATATAAATTCTTGAGTTTCATACGAGAGCCACACAAACTGAAAAATATTTTGAGTCATCTCTCAAAAATTTGATTTATTTCACAAAGTTTGCATGATTTTACAAATGTTTATAGTTAATACAGTTTACATTTTGCAAGTTTTTTTTAGCAAAATGTTTGCATACTTGGCAAATATAATCAAATATTTTCGCTCTTTTGTGAAGTTCATAAATGTTGTCTTGTTTCGCATTCGTTGGTTGTATAAACAGAGATCGTAATATAAAAGGCTTCAATTGGCATATTATCATGAGTGATAAAATCAAATACTAGTAGCTTTTCTAATCTAAATCAGTATATGGTGGTGTTTTTTTCGGAATGTTTTTCCTTTGAAAATACTATCTTGTTTGCACGTATGTATTGTATATCTTCTTTCACTCGCCCGAATCGGTCTCAACTGCTCAATGTGTATCACCCTGTGTGCTAGGCGCTCCACTTTATACTTGTCTCGTTCTAACGAAATATTATTGGGCTTGTTGTATACCTCGTCCGAATTTCACGGTTATTTCAGCAACTACAAATCACAATAATCAGTAGAAATTTCAGTACAAGGTCAAATACTACACCCACTGGCCAACGGATAATAAGTTTTCCTAGACAATTGTCTTTAAATTCTGCATGGATTTCTAATAGAAAGTCAAAAAAGGTAGATAGACGATAAGGAGCATAAGAAACCCTTTTAAATGTGTCACAATGAATCAAACACAAAAGACATTGTTCCATAAAATATCAGACTTGCGATTTTTGAAAAATAATTTAATATTTTTGTCAACACAAAAAATCAGGAAACCGGACAAGTTTTATGTCTAGAAACCCAGTCAAAAATATATCTATCGGAACAAAATAATAAAAATTCGGTACGTTCACGAATAATTCACATGTATGCAACGGTTTATTTTTGTTTTATGCATGGGCGTATAGACGGTACCTGTTGCAATTTACCAAGGAAAAAGATGATACGTATAAGAATACTAGGTGTCATTTGAAAATGGTCATTAAATTGAAAGCCAAAGAATATGTTCGTTAGTGCTCATTGGATATCTGCTTTTCCTTCCTGATTTCTTTCCAATTTCCTGCTTTTTTTTACAACAGGAGCACTGACTGCCAGCACATTGCATTTATGACGTTTCTGACGACTCCTCATTGTTGACGTCACAATATAAAAAAACAACCCACATAACAAGAGAAACAGTCCTGGCGTTTGAGAAGCTTCAGCCTTGTAAATACTGTTGCAGTGAAAGGGTTAAGTAAATGTCCTGGTTGAATGGATAAACAATAACAACACACCTTATTTATTTACATATCAAAAACAATACTCCAATACTTAAATGCATTTTGTTAATTTGTAAATTTCTTGACATATTCATATAGTAGCCAAGTCTTTACAAAATATTTCTTTGGAAAATGTAAGTGTATGTGTATTTAGCCTATACAAGACATTATCATTCCATCATATTAAGTAGATTTTTAAATTATCTATAACAAAATGGAAGTAAAAGTTCCTTCTCTGTATATTAAAGTAACGTTCTCATTGTAGAAGGCTTCAAACTTGAAGTAATTTGCCAAACAACTGTTGATATGAATGTTAGGTGACGATTTTGTCTCACTTACATTCAGTTAAAGAGCCTAATGACTTCTTATGAATACTACCCATTGTATATTCTAATTCATACCAAGGACTCTAGTACATTGAATGCTTTAAAGTCTGACCGACCTGGCCTATTAATGCTGAACTGACCTGTGTATCATTCATCCGTTATGTTAAACTCTTTCACCGAGGCACATTATTATTAAACATATATTACTTTATCTAACGAATAATCAAAATTTGATCAGTAGTCGCATATTACAAGAAAAGACATACGAAAATGTTTTATAAGGAAAAGGGAACATATTATAAGAGGAAACTTTTGACGATTGTTTTAAAAATCATATCAATACACTAATTTAAACATAACTAAATACCGAGGTTACTGTGAATTTATTTTCTGTATATGCGCATTTCGACAACTTATGTCTCTTCAGTGCAGATAAAATCTAAATGTTTGGAAGGCCATAAACTCAAAGATGTTTAAAAACTAATAGAGAACAAATAACTAATATGATCTAAATGTAAAGCCAAAATCAGCTAAGGACAGAGCTTTGCATGAGGGAGATACTCCTCAGTTTTCCACAAAATTTGCAAAAAATTAGATAAATAGAATCGGCTTTCGGGTCAGCACCGAAGTACTGACTACTGGGCTGGTGAATACCCTCGGGGACTAACAGTCCACCGGCAGTGGCATCGACCCAGTGGTAACAAATAACTAAATACCGAGGTTACTGTGAATTTATTTTCTGCATATGCGCATTTCGACAACTTATGTCTGTTCAGTGCAGATAAAATCTAAACGTTTGGAAGGCCATAAACTCAAAGATGTTTAAAAACTGATAGAGAACTAATCTAAATGTAAAACCAAAATCAGCTAATGACGGAGCTTTGCATGAGGGAGATACTCCCCAGACAGCATTTGTACGTTGGCCCAACGTTGGTTCAACAAACCTGACTTCGTTGGCCCAACGTAGGATGTTTATGTTGGCCCAACGTTCTAAGTGCAAAGAGGGCCAACGTTGGCCTAACATGTTGGGGCAACATTGGCCCAACGTGATGGTCCGATGTTTGCCCAACAAAAATTGCCTTTATTGGCCCAACGTTGGATGCTTACGTGTTGGTCCAATGTTGGAAGTGCAAAGAGAGCCAATGTTGGCCCAACGAAAACTGTCATCGTTGGTTCGATGTTAGATGCTTACGTTGGGCCAACATTCTTAGTGCAAATTGCGCAAACGTTGGCCCAACATGTTGGCACTACATTGGCCCAATACAATATCCTTGGCTCTATAAAGACGACACGGATCTGGCCGATTTAAAGCGCTGACAGTTGTCTAAGGGCGATGGAGAACGTTGAGATAACGCGACGGCAATGGCAAAATATTGATGCAAGTACCATCTTTATTTTATTTTCCAAGTACATACACTGCAACAGAATCTGAAAAAAAGATATAAGATATTGAATTATTTTCAAAATATAAGACATCATAACAGACACAGAAATATGTATTTTCTCAAATATTACAATTTCTAGAATAACAAAGTGTGCCTATTAAAGTTTACAAAGATAAATATAAAAAAAATCACATACAAATTCAAATTCAAATATTTATTGATAAATAATCCCAGAGAGGGTAGTAATCAATACACAATACAAAATAACATCAAACTACAAACAAATATTCACAAATATTAGTTATATTTATAAAACGCATTTTATAAATTCTTTATTCACATTTAGCCAAGGAAAATATTGACATATTTTGACTTTAAGATATAATAAACAAACTTACATATTTTTTCTCTCCTCTTAAGACACAAAGAGTATGAAATATGATACATCATTTCCTCTGGCTAGTTGTTCTGACCTGACCTACATATCAGCTTGAATTCAAATTCCTAATGACCCGTTAATCAAAACGAACATTCTACACTTATGAATTTCACATACATGTATTAAAATTCTGTAATTAATAGATCACTGGTATTATGAAGTAAATAATTGTATTAAACATATACGCATATGATAAAATAATAACATAGATTAAGATTAAGATTAAGAGATTAAGATTTTTTTCTCTCCAATTAATGGTCCCACAAGGGGCATACAAATTTCATACAATGATTAAGATTCATTTCAGGTACAAAATTAGACAAGGAACACGAGAACATATAAATATGTATATACGATTGTAATAAACTGATAATTATATAATAATATTTTCAACGGTCAGGCCAGAGCCAAGCAGGGATAATACCAGTAGAAATATACATATACACACTATATATAACAGTTAACCATGTTGGCGTCTAATCTCAAAACACTCTTGGATATAAGTTCCAAGAAGGTCCAGAACATTAGAATTTTCATTTGAAAAAATCCAAATAAATTTTGAACGATCATTCATTGCACTAAAGTTAACACAGAGTTTCTCTAAACAGGAAAAAAATTTCTTCTTTCGTTATTATATAAATTACATTCTGTTAAAAAGTGTTGCTCATTTTCAACTTTACCCTTTGAACAATATATACAAAGTCTTTCTTTTGTATCTGCCGCTCTCTATTCTCAAAGGATGTGCACTGATTCTTAGTTTGCATATGGCTTGTCTTAATTTGAATTGTTTGAGATCTAAATACTTTTCTCGTTCAAAACAGTTTTTGATTAAAAAATAAGTATCAAGTTTACCCTTTTTAGATTCTTGTGTTTCTAGTTTTAGTTTAAACCAATATTCAAGGAAATTATCACGTAACAGTCTTTGTAAGCTATTTGTTAAATTTCCGATCTTCATGTGTAAATTTGGTATTTTCAATTCATTCATAATAAACATAACACTTGAATACCATGTTTTGATTTTATCCGAGTGCAGCATTTTGCTGCATGAATAGGCTTCAAACAAAAGTCCCTCATGTAATGATTCTAACCTATGACAATACTTTAAAATAGATATAATTTTGGAGAAATATAGAGGATAGCGTCCAAGTTCAGACATAACTGCTATGTTACTAGCTTTTTTTATTAACACCAAGTATATATTTCAGAAATTTAACATGTGACTGTTCTGTTATATCATTAAAGTATATTTTTTTAAGAAATAATTACTTTTTTTTGCAATTTGCTGAATCTGTGTTGAACATTCCCAATATTTCACTTCCATACATCAATATAGGTTTTACTGCATGGTCATAAAGATACAACAAAGTTGATATACTCGGGTTAGTTGAAGATAAGCAACTTTGAAGTTTAAAACATGCTTTCATAGCTTTTTTGTGTAGTTCTACTTTACATGTTTGAAGTTTTCCACTACTGGTGAAGGTATTGCCTAAATATTTATAATGACTGACACATTCTACTAAATCTTGATCAAAATATATTGGATGATTTATAAATTTGCCAGGTTTGTTGAAAATGGGAACTTTGGTTTTTTATAAGTTAACATTTAAACACCATTCTGAACAATAATATTTCAACATATCCATTCTGTGTTGTAGACCTTCTTTTGACTCAGAGAGTAACACAATATCATCTGCAAACATGAGACAATCTACTCTATAATTATTAACAAAAACTGGATTTGAGGATGATGCAAACATATCTGGAAGATCATTTATAAACAAGTTGAATAACTTGGGGCTCAGTGCATCCCCTTATTTAACACCTATATAAGATTCAAATGATGAAGTCAATTTATTTCCTAATTTAACACATAACATACTCTTTTCATACATATTTTTAATTATAGCATAAAAAATTCCAGAAATGCCATTTTTCAAAAGTTTATATTGAATACCTGTATGTATGACAGTATCAAAAGCTTTTTTAAAGTCTATAAAACATGCATATAATTTACCACCTTTTTCGGAAGTGTATTTATCTATTAAAGTCTTTAAAACAAATATATGATCCGATGTTCTTGATTTTCTAGTGAAACCAATTTGACATTGGTTTATTATACCTCTGTCATTGAGAAATTTGTCTAATCTAGTATTCAAAATGGTATTAAAAAGTTTACCAATACAGGAGTTAATCGCAATTCCTCTATAATTTTCAGGTTTGCTTGCATCACCCGCTTTGAATATAGGAGATAAGTAAGCAGAAGACCATTGTACTGGGTATTCACCTGATAAAAAAATGAAATTAAATAATTTATGTAATAATGGAAGTAATGTAGAGCTTCCAGCTTTCAACATTTCAGCAGGAATACCATCTAGTCCAGAAGCTTTCCAACTTTTTAGGTGAGACATAGCATCAGATATTTCCTTAATAGAAATCTTATAATCTAATTCAGAGAAAGATTTAATTTTCTCCATTTTTTCAACTTTTGACTTAACTTCTTAAATTTTATTTTCGTACTGTGTAGGTATACTATTAAGGTTAGTAAAATAATTCACCCAAGTTTCAGGTTCGACTGACTCAGTTTTATCCTCTTTATCATTATCCTTTAAAGAGTTTATAAGTTTCCAATACTGCTTAGGATCAGAGTCCCCTTAAAGCATCAAGATTATCTAAAATATTCTGTTTAAAATTACGTTTTTTATATTTACGAAATTTTTTATATTCTCTATAACATTTATAAAATGATCCACGAATAATCGGGTCACATGGAAATTTGGACAAAAGTTCCCCTTTTTCAATAAGGGTTTTTCTCTTATTTTTCAAATCGCAATCATACCATTTACATATATTGGACTTCTTTTTAGAAATTTTCTTTCTTAAAATATTTGCTTTTGATGCGGTCTGGTTGATTATATCAAGGAAGTCAGATGTTGGGCTACTATTTTCTTGAATGTTACTAAAATCAGAGTTTAAGAATTTTTCAATAGATTTTTTGCACAGGGGATGACATAATGCATCCTGAAATTCACTAGCTGATTAAGTGGTCCAATTGTAAGAAGTCGTAAGACTTTTTAATTTCAAATTCTTATGTTCTAGTGGAGCAGAGTATTTTGCAATCAATGAAAAAGATAATTTACAGTGACAGTCTGAAAAGTTTGGAATAAAATCTGACACTTTAAAATATAGAACATTATCTAATAATTCTTCTATCAACAACACTGGACCCTGTGGGTTTATGACATGTAAATTTACCCGAGAGGTCTCCAATAATTCTACCATTTAAAATTCGCAGTTTTGTGGATATACATAGTTCCAACAGTTGCTTCCCTCGACTATCTATTTTAGTATCATAGCTTTTTCTGGTATTCTGAACAATATCATATGAATAGTCTTCATAAACAGGAATGCGATCATCAACTATATCATTTTCAATAAAATCTGGCTCTGAACCTGACCGTGCATTCATATCACCACATAATATAATGTTACTCAAACCTCTATATTTGGTTATTATATCTTTTTCAATACTTTCTAAAACATCATCATCTGATTGATGTAGATAGCTAGAATTAGTTGGTATTAAATAAGCTAGACAAAGAAAAATATCATCTTCAAAATTAAAAAAAAAGTGTTTATCTAATTGTAACCATTGATAATCTTTGCTTGTGTTGTTAAGAATTTTGACCCCACTTTTAATATGTTTTTTTATGAAAATACCAAGTCCTCCATAGAATCTTGTATTGGAGGATTGAGGTCTACATATAGGATAATAATTAAAATTTTGTATGTTTATATGAGTATTATATCCTAAATGGATTTCAGTTAATAAAACAATATCATAATCCAGTATTTCTTTTAAAAATACTCGTCATTAGTTTTGTTGTATGATTTAGATTTTAAACCTCCCACATTCCAGACACAAAATGATAAATTGGAAAATCTTATATTCTTCTTATGCATTTTCCCTACAAGTAAAATATTAGGGTAGACTATGATAATATGATGTACCTGAAATAATCAAAATAAACAATCCTAAACAAAATATATATAAAAAGTAACTAAGAACAAAAGTAGACAAAACAAAAAAACAAAAAAAAGACCAGTTCTTTCTCTTGATAACTTGTTTAAATTGTAGGATAATTAATTGTCAAAAAAAGGAATTATAATGTAATAACAAGGCGTTTCAAAAGTACCGACTTGTATTAACAAAACAAGTATCTAATAACGTCTGCCCCAATAGCCACGAGAATATAGACCACGACCTCTAAAAAAGTGACCCTGACCTCCTCGACCACTATAATATGGACGACTGGAATATTGCTCACGTTGATTGAATGTGTAATCTGAATCATTCTGTCGACTATATGGATCACTGATGATTCTATACGGTAAGCCAAAAACTTTGTCCACACTATCACGAATGTTGACTGCTAACATGGCTGTACCATTTGGTGAAAGATGAAAATTATCCCATGAATTTAGAAACATTTCAATTGGTCTACCTTTAAACGATAAATTAGTGTTATCACATAGTGTAACATTTTCTCTGTCTTTAAGATCTTCCTTAAGTATGAGGCCTAGTATCTGTGCCTTATTATTTAAAGAATCATCATCTAGTCTTGGAGTTGACAAAGATACTATGACTTTAACCTCTCGGAATGACTGTTCAATCACATCTAAAATTTTACCCATTTGTTTAACAAATTGCTCATTTGACTAACATCATTAGTGAGTGAATGAAACACTACAACATCCGGTTCATCTTTAAGCTTTTTCACCTCATTTTCAGTTTTCTGTAAGGTGTAAGCAATATGTTAATCAACGGTATATCTTGTAGATAACTTTAATGGATCTATGTCTTTAACATTGGAGGTTCCAATTAAAATCACATGGGGTTTATTTCTTTTTTCCTTAGAATA